>JACMIF010005293.1:0-10850 GCA_014805445.1 Diplogasteroides magnus | reverse complement strand
TCCACAAATAAACGACCTCGGGGATTGGCGTCAGTGAAGGAAAAAGGGCCAACAACAGTCTCGTTTCCTGGTTCGCGAGCAACTCTTCCATTGAAGTCTCCCAACAAAACTCGATGTGATCCTCGTGGGGCATTTTTGAATTCGCCCTCAACTTGTTCTAGGAGATCTTCATATTCATAATCAGGACATGCAGATGTGGGAGCATAGACTAGAACGAGAAAGAGGTTTCGTGTGCGGAGGTATAATGTAGCCAACCGGTCACTAAGCCCCCTAAACTCGGCATGTCTTGCGAGATGTTGCCGTACTACAAATGCGACACCCTTGTGTAGTGAGTGACCGCCACTGTAGAAGCAAACTGCTCTAGAGGTTGGAAGTGATAGTGAACCTCTACCCACTAACCGCGACTCTGTACATCCAACCGCATCCCACCGAAGCTTGGCCAGTGCCTCATCGAACTCCAGCAGACGGGATGGTGTAGAGAGTGTCCTGACGTTGATGGTGGCGAGTGAGAGAAGAGAGCCGGCCATCAGAAGGTTATACGACCACTTGCGAACCACCGCTTCTAGTGGAAGGATATCTGGGCGGGAGGAACCGGAGCGTGCAACCGCTCGCCACCGACTTTGGGACCCAGAATGATATTTATTCATGTATGCCAATTAGAAAGTCGTCACACTATTTTTTGTTGTTGTACCGTTTGTAAACATATAGACACCGTATTTTAATAATGAAAAAGTCATAAATGTGCGTTCTTTAGTTTCGTTGTTAGCAGTAAACTACTGTACAATGAGAAGCCAAATCATGTCACATTTCATTACACTCTTCCATACGCGGTAGCGTCAACCACGCTGATGTTCTCATACGTATAATTACCGTGATTCGTATGACAAAGAGCTTGTGCGAAGTATAGAGATACTTGAATATTATGTTCTATTTTTAATTCAAATCCAGACAGACCATTGGTGAAATTTGCTGATGCCGAGCTTTAAATGGGCCGTGAAACATATTGGAGACCGTTTAGTAATGAATGCGGCTATGACTACACTTGAATTAAAGTGGTTTCCTTCATTAGCGGCCCTTTGGATAAGATCATTGATGGCGTCTCAATTCTGATGTTAATAGCGTTTCGAAAACGGTAATTTTCTGAATTGCTTATGTGTCTAATTCCCTCGGAGCCGTTGTCTATCACATGAAAGCGATAATCGCTCCTCAGAGATTACGAATGAGAAATGCACTTTCGTTCTCAAAATTTGCGTTTTAGAAAACATGATTTTTAACTTTACAGTACGATTTACATGAGTTCCACTATTTACTGTAAAGAAATTTCCGTAGTATACCGTCCTGAATAGGCAGTTGATCACATCATCGACAAACGGTTCCGCAGTAGCGATTCACTAATTTCAGAGGGTTCTTCCCAATGGTGTGATTAGCTGAAATATCACATGATTATTACAATTGATAGATTTATCGTAGAATAAGGAAGATCTAATTGTGTTTTCTTCTTGGCGTTGAAATTTACACACTCTTTGAAACCTATACAGAATCGCGTTTGATAAGGAGAAAGTGTGTAAAAGATGCGATTTATGGAACCCTTGAAACAAGCGCGAGTCGTCTCCAGTATCGTCTGCATTTGTAGTCCATGTGCCAGCTCGTGTGGATTTGCCACTCTAAAGTACTTGTGGAACGCACAGGCGAATTATTCACCAGAAAAATGCAACTAATATAAAAAACATTCTGCAGTTGCGGACAATTTCAGAACGGCACGAATAAGCTCGTTTGGGTGATTTCATACCTGTTTTTTCTATATTTATTTGTTTTAAGTATTTAATATTGTTATATCTTTTCTGTTTTGTTCTAAAATCTTAACCTGGATCAGATGAAAATGCGAGCCTTAATGAAGCTGTATTGGCTGTTCGAGCGGCTCTAACATTTTTCATCCGTTATTGATTGCGTATTGAATGTTTGATAATTTGGTGAATTATTTGACCCAGTCGGTTTCAAAACATGTGACCATGATTATTCGCTCAAAATTGATAGGCATTTGCCCTTACGGCTTGCTTCCTCTGGAGCACCACTCATTGAACCGCAAAACGCGATCGCGACTTCAACGGGCCACAAAGTGATCAAAGTGATAACGGTGTTGAATTCGGGTCCGAAACAATACATTTGAATCTCCCTCGCAATACAAACAACAGATTCGGTACGCGTTGCGGTTCACGTGGCGCGGTCAGCTCAATGGAGCAGCCCCGTTGAATTAAAGAGCCGCGGCTCTAGAACCTTGAAAGGCCGTTAGACGAAGATTGCAATATTGAAATAGGTTTCACGCTCACTATATTGTCTAGTTTGCTTCTGACGTTCGTTGGTCCTTCGCTAATTCACCAAAAAATTTAATAGTCAGTGACTAAAAGTATAAAATATGCATTCGTCCAGTCCTGGAGTATCCATGATTCGTCGAAGGAGAGAAACGTCTATAGAAACTGCAAAACCTCGCCTGGCAGACACTCGTGGTACGAGGTGATTGGCATCTGAAATTGGAATTGGGTTCACAATTGTGTTTGCGTGAACAATTGGGATTGGGTGGGCAATTGGTTGCTTTTTGAGGTCCGAGAACAATGCGAGTATATAGATATTGGTGACTATTTCACCTGCACATTGTGATGATGAGCGAAGGAAGAGTAGAGGGAGGCATTGAAGAGAAATTGGAAGAGAGAAAAAGGAAGATTGCTGAAACTAATATGTTTCAGTCTCGCAATGAGTATTGAGGAATACTGTCATCTTCAATAATTTCGGACTACTCTCCTTCAAATAGAGCAAAATCAATTGTCTACCTATGAAGGCAATGGGCACCATTGAAGGCAGAAAGAATGGCAAATAACACTCCATCTATCCGTTATGTCTACCGTTCGGTCGTGTCAAATCACAAGAGACGATCGGACGAGTGTGGGCACAGAGAGGAGGAATGCACTTTGCCGTTCTTTCTGCCTTCACTAATGGGCACTGTGAGTGTAGTGAAAGACAGCAAATTATTATGCTATTGTCAATTGCGCCACAATCGCGAAAGGCAGTTTGACAAGGGGACGAGAGGAGTAGGAGGTAAAGTAGAAAAGGTTTTTAAAACTAAATTGCAGAGTGTAGTTGACGAAAAGATAGATAGATCTAGTCTCTGTCAGTTGGTGCCTTTTGACCCTTCAACATTCGTACACTCCTCTAGTTATCTGATGAACGAGGATCGGATTAGTCTGTAGCTGTTCTTATCAGCGCCGTGTGCCAAAATGGGGATCTGCCGTTCAATCCACATCCCACAATAAAGGTCGCTCAGGAGAATGAGCGGATTGGCAGGGCGTTGATGAGGGTATTAGTGAATGCAGAAAGAACGGCACAGTTCACTCCATCTGTCTGTTGCTTCTGCCGCGTGGTCGTGTCAAGCGCACTAGAAACGACCGGGTGAATGAGAGCGCAGAGAGACGGACAGCACTATGCCGATCTTTCCGCCTGCACTAGTGGGTATAGAACCGAGGAGCCGTTTTCACGCAAAAACACCTGCTTAGACAGTTCATCCCACACGCAGAGAAAAATGTGTGTGAGAGAGACAAGGAGTGACCTTGGGGTAGGGCACGTATTTCGGAAATTCTAACCTCCCCGTCTCCACCGCGCTGTTATCCCTCACTTTTCCGAAAATGCGTTCACTGCCGTGGACAGGAACAAGGAATAGGATAGTGAAAGCAAGCGTAAGTGTATTTTGTGTCGTCTAATCCCTCCTCGGACCGGTTATCCATCACATTAGTGAGACAAGGGAAATAAGCGCCAGAAAAATGAACACTGCTGCTTGGATTTCTTACCCTAACAAGGTGTTCCGATTAAAAAAGATAGATTAGCGTATATAAGGATGGATCGGAGAAGGAATGAGCAGGCAGGGAGTCTCTTCCTCTTCATATCATGGATATTGACACCAAGATAAGGGCGTACCGATTCGTCGGCTATGCTGCTGTCATGTTCTCGGTTAGTTTCCCCCTTATTATCAATGTTTTGTGAATGTCATGGAGCAACGTTAGCATTTTCACTGTTCACTGATGCGCTTTATTGCCTTAGTGAAACATCTTTTATTCATGAATACTGATGAGCTAAAATTCAGTCTGCATACATAATGCGTTTGAAACTCATTTGAAATCACAAATAATGGTCGACGAAATAGCAAGCATATGTGAGAGTGAGTTGGACCAAATTGGTAGAGGGATTGTTCGGTATATTAGTTCACTTTCAGTTTACATTATCATTTGCCTAATCTCCTCTGAGCGTTTTTCCCTCGCATGTGATAGGCAACAGCTCCGCGGAGAGCAGATGAATGACAAACTTGGAACACGTTAACCAACTTTTTTCAGGCAGTGGCCGTCCTCTCAGTCTGTATCACTCTTCCCATGGTGTACAACTACGTGCACCACGTCCGTCGACATCTTAACCACGAATTGAATCAATGCAAGGGAACGGCCAAGGGAGTGTGGAACAATGTCTATGCACTCAGAGAAAATGGAAACAGAACTGCGCGTCAGGCAAGAGTTGTCTAATATCATTAGAGATATTGAACGCGAAATTTCAACCTAACCAATCTTAGCTGTACGCCCGGAGAAGGTTAGAGAGGTTAAAATTTCGCGTTAACCTATTAGGGTCTACTCCGTCTATGTGTGCTAATCATTCGCTTGTTCAGGTTCGCCGTGGAGCTGAGGCGATTCCTTCCTCTGTTGACGCATATGCAACTATCCCTCCGTATCGTCCTGCGCACACCGCACATCAAGCCGGAGGTGCATCCACCAATGGAAACGCTCATGGACCCTCTGGATCTACTCCTTCAAAGAACTCCAGCCCAGGAGCAGGATTCACTGGAATCCCTCAGGGAGGATACGATGATGAAGTCGACGAGGATGTCTCTGCTGGACCATCCTCAACACGTGCACCCTCCTCTTCCAACAACCACGCATCTTCCGATGACACGTGCTCTGGATGCTGCCTCCCCGGACCAGCTGGACCTCCCGGAGCTTCAGGAAAGCCAGGAAAGCCCGGAAGGCCTGGAGCTCCCGGAGCCCCTGGAAATCCAGGACGTCCTCCCCAGGAGCCCTGCGAGCCCGTCACCCCTCCTCCATGCCAGCCTTGCCCTCAGGGACCTGCCGGACCTCCTGGAGCTCCTGGTCTGCCCGGAGACAACGGACCACAGGGATCTGCCGGTGAGAAGGGCAACGATGCACCTAACGGCAATGCCGGACACAAGGGACCACCTGGACCTCCTGGACCTCCCGGAAACCCAGGACTCGCTGGAGCACCCGGAGAGGACGCCAAGTCCGAGCCCGTTGTTCCAGGGCCTCAGGGTCCTGCTGGGCCCCAGGGACCTCAAGGACAGATCGGAGCTCCTGGACAGCACGGATCCGATGGAAAGCCTGGAGAGCCTGGACAGAAGGGACCTCCCGGAGAGACCGGAGACGCAGGAGAGGATGGCAAGCCAGGACCCGTTGGTGCTCCTGGACAGCCTGGACATCCTGGAGAGCGTGGAATCTGTCCCAAGTACTGCGCCGTCGATGGAGGAGTCTTCTTCGAGGATGGAACTCGCCGTTAAACGGTGGAAGATCATTCGTGGAGTTTACGAATTCGTATAATTCATTGTCACTGCATCTGCTCACTTGAAAGAGCCTAATTTATTATGTGTCGTTGTACTTGCTGCCACCGTGAATAAATAATGTATTTTATACTAAGAAGGCATTCTATGCTTCATGTTATGAGGGCCTACAAAAGATTACGTTTTTGGTCGTAGACGCAATATCAGCACGGCTTATTTTTGTAGGCGATTTTTTTCGAAGATCGAAAACCTTTAGCAGGGAATTCAGAACATCTGTCACCAATTCAAATGCCGATAAGATAAAATTCTCAATGAAAATGAATAAGATTTTTCTTTTTGGATTCTCTGAGCGTAGACATTGCGATGAAATTTATATCGCGCTGGGCCTCATAAAGATTTGGAATATGAAAACGTTGAAAAGGTATGTTTCAGTGAGAGAATATTACCTGATAAATTTTAATCGCCCTCGAATTTTATGAAAATCAAATATGTTTCAGCATGTATTTATTGCTTGGCATTTATTTACATTAGTGTAGCGGCCCGTCTTTTTCGCAAAGTCAATTTTTGAACGTTGCTTCGGCAACCACTCTCCTACAGCAACATGAATTTCCACATATGTAATTTCTCATCCCTGACATTCCTCTCTGCATTGGACCACTTCAAAAAGCTTTGGCAATGTGAAATACTCTTTTTATTGTCATTCCCCACTTCGACCCTTTACTCAACAACTTCGAGTTGATTTCTTCTCTTTCTTGCTTTCTTCTCTCAGTAATCTTGAGTTTAGAACTATATTTCCAGATCGTTTCCGAGCGTCAGTCGCGAATGCTGATTGTCTAGCCAATCGCTGTTAGACCATCTAAGAAATGAAATCTTCCGAATCTTTCGAATATTGAATTCAGATCTAATGTTCAGGGCGGAAGCGACGAGAATTGTTTCTACCGAATGAAAATATTGACAGAAGAAATTAAGCTGAAGAAATGAAAACACCCGCAAAAATATATCCAGCAATGCCACAAAAAAACCAATACCAACATACAATTTACATTCGTCAATTGACGAAAAAAAAAAAATAATAAATGCGCAAAAGACCCAAGTTACCTCCGGGAGTGAGCGGAGAGGTAGGAGAGGATGGAAAACCTGGACCCGATGGTGGTCCTGGACAGCCTGGACATCCTGGAGAGCGTGAAATCTGTCATAAGTACTGCGCCATCGATGGAGGAGTCTTCTTCGAGGATGGGACTCGCCGTTAGGCGGATTGAGAGCACAAGAGCTTATTTCATCATAACAGGGCAAGTGTCTAGGGTGGGGTATTTCGATGATTTACTGACAGCCGCTCATTCACTCGTCTAACTTCTTTCGGTAGCGGTCGTCCCTTAACGCAGGGACGACCGCTACCGAATGAAGTTAGACGACGAGTGAATTGAAGAAGTGACATTGCGATGAAATTTATATCGTGCTGGGCCTCATAAACATTCGATATATGATAACGTTGAAAAGGTATGTTTCAGCGAGTGAATATTACCTGATAGATTTTCATCGTCCTTGAATTGTAATGAAAATCAAATATGTTTCAGCATCTACATATTAATTGGCATTTATTTACTTTACTGCCTTCGAAGAAGTCCGTAAGTTCTTTAATTTTTGAACGTTGCTTCGGCAACCACTTTCACACTGCAACTTTTCCACATATTTTCTCATCCCTGGTAATCCTCTCTACGTTCGATAGAGTACCGCCTCACAGAGTTTGGGCGATGTGAAATACACTTTACATTTTAATTTCCCACTTCGACCCTTTCCCCTTTTTCTTCGTGCTGACCTTTCTCTTCCTTGCTTTCTTCTTACCGTTATCTTGATCAGTGATTTTTTAAGAAAATTATTTTTATTTCCAGATCGTTTCCGAACGTCAGTCGCAAATGCTGATTGTCTGGCCAGCCACAATGTTAGATCGTTGAAGAAGTGAATGAGTCTCCCGTGTATATTTGAATTAGAGGCAATCTTCTATTGAAGTGCATTCACTCTCTTTACTCCTTCTCGAGCTGTTGTCTCTCTCCGCTGATAGACAACTGCTCGGAGAAGAAGTAGGGAGTCCGAATTCACTTCGACAGCAGATTGACAGTAGTTATTGATTATTGTGGAAAATAGAATTGACAAATTCCATGTCTCCAGTTGATTATCCGATTATATTCAAATCGACGGCATACCACCAGGAATCACTCCATTGTCTCCAAGAGCTCGTGGTAATTCTTATGTATTGTCTCTGTATTGCGGTTAGCAGTGTAACAGCTTGGTCATGTTCGAGCTCTGTTTTGAATCTTCAGTAGAGATCTGACGTTCAGAGCGAGAACAACGAAGAATTTGTTCTCCCGAAAGAAAATATTGACAGAGGAAAATATGCTGAATTAACGAACAAAACCCACAAAAATATATCCAGCACACAATTTACATTCGAAAATAATTGATAAAAATGATATTGCAAAGGTGAAAAAGAGAAGGGGACACCCGGGTTTGAACCGGGGACCTCTCGATCTGCAATCGAATGCTCTGCCACTGAGCTATATCCCCGCACGGAAGAAGGAGAACGTCACACAATAGAAAGAACGTTCTATTCCCAAACTACGAAGAAACCGAATTCAAGGATGGAAACCGAAGAATCGCAGAAACATATGAGTGCGGGCGGGTACGGAGTGTCGTCTTGAAGATCAAAGATCAAAGAACAAACTACCAAGACCAAACTGCACATATTTCGCTGGTACCCGGGCGATGAGTATTCTCCATTGCCGTTCCTCGGTGGATACGACGAGGTTAGGGACAGTGACTTGCTACAGACCTCCATCACTCGACGGATTTTCGATTGAATTAAAATAGGTTCTCTGTAAAAGCGGATGTGGGGGGGGCACGCACCTTCAAATATTTTTCCCAGGTCTGAAACTTTCAGGGTATGATCCCCAGGTGTGGGATACACTTCAGCCGCGATTTCATAATTTTTGGTCAAAGATTAAAGATCAAAGATCAATTTTTCAAACTTTCGAATTAACCCATATGTCGTATAATCATTCGATAGAGCATCAAAAGTTTTGTATAAAACCAATTTTTAATCCAGATTGGACTACCTGTATGACCAGGACGTCGATAAAACTGCATATGATGACACTTTAGCGCAAATATCTCAAACATATGGAAAAACGTCTTCGCCATTGTTTGATATGTTATCCGCCTGGACCCAATGAACATTTCATCTGTTGGTTGTTTTTAATTTCAGTTACCCAAACATAGTCAAATTTGGAAAAATGTTAGTACGATAAAGGTCCCAGTTCGACTCCGAGCTGCGACGGCAAACTTTAGTTGTCTTTTGCACAATTTTTTCGAAAGATTCAGAAAAAATTTTACTAAGAAAAGTTGCTTATTTTGACTCACTCTATCGATTCCCGTCGAGAAAGCAAGGTGTCATTGGACATTTATTTTCTCGGACATAGCCTGAATTTGGCTGGTTTCCGGTGGCTGATCATGCCAAAAACGACGAAGTCCTGGCCATAAAGGTTGTCCAATCTGTACGAAATTTGGTTTTATACGTAACTTTCTATGCTCTATCGAATGACTATACGACATATGGGTTAATTCTAAAGTTTGAAAAATGATCTTTGACCAAAAATTATGAAATCTCGGCTGAAGTGTATCCCACCCCTGGGGATAATACCCTGAACGTTTCAGACCTGTGAAAAATATTTGAAGGTGTGTGCCACCCCCTGTGGAGGGCTCCTCCGCTCTTACAGAGAACTTATTTTAAACACCGATTGATACATAAATCAAATTATAGGAACTGCGCCATTATGAAAAAATCTGCAAATATTCTCCGTAATTATCTTCCGAGATCTCATGATGAATTGATTTATATGAGAAGTACAACATACCACAGCGAAAATCGCATAGATGTGCACGGCGTGACATTATTGATCGCTTGAAACTCACTTCAATCGGCGATTGCTCCCATTCCAGTGGAATTCCCAATTCATGCAAAGCACCATCAGAAATACGCTGAGAAATAAGTTTCACGGTCATTGTAAAAGGGTGAGATCAAATACTAAACAGTGCCGCATTCTTTATGTCCCTATTTTCAGAGAAATTAAAAATGAGAATGAAATCGTGTTAGAAGACAGACCTTGTAGAATACACTAAATTAAACAGTTCTGCTAGGATGACTAGGATTCATGCAAACTGAGCTGAAAGAAACTCTATATATTGCGCTTGAAACCTATTCGAAATCACAAGTTATGGTCAGAGTGAGAATGTGTAGGACAAATTGATAGAGGGTGCGTAGTATGGAATTTCCAAACTCCGTAATCTCGTCGGAGGGGTCGTCTTCGATTTCGATAGGCAGCCGCTCGTTGACGATTAGGGTAGGGGATTAGCAATTTCATGAAGCGCTCTCTAGTTGTCCGTCTTTTGACCCTTTAACCCCTCTTTGCAGGCAGTGGCCGTCCTCTCAGTCTGTATCACTCTTCCCATGGTGTACAACTACGTGCACCACGTCCGTCGACATCTTAACCACGAATTGAATCAATGCAAGGGAACGGCCAAGGGGAGTGCGGAACAATGTCTACGCACTCAGAGAAAATGGAAACAGAACTGCTCAAAGAGCCTCATTTATTATGTGTCATTGTTGTACTTGCTGTCATGGCGAATAAATAATGTATTATAATTTATACTAAAAAAAGACATTGTATGCTTCATGTTATGAGGGCCTACAAGGGTTCACGAGGTTGGTCATAGATGCACCATCAGCACGGCTAATTTTTGTAAGCGATTTTTTTGCGATGAAATTTATATCGCGCTGGGCCTCATAAACATTCAGTATATGATAACGTTGAAAAGGTATGTTTCAGCGAGTGAATATTACCTGATAAATTTTCATCGCCCTCGAATTATTTGAAAATCAAATATGTTTCAGCATGTACGTCGAGTCGAGGCAGTAAAGTATATACTTGGCATTTATATACTTTACTGCCTCGACTCGACGGAAGGAAGTTTTTTTTAATTTTTGAACGTTGCTTGGGCAACCACTTTCACACTGCAACTTTTTCACATATTTTTTCATCCTTGACACTCCTCTCTACGTACCGCTTCACAGAGCTTAGGCGATGTGAAATTCATTTTTTATTAGGTTGGGGAGAAAGTCTTGACCACTTTTGTTATCCCGATGCAAAAAAATCCCAGTAAACGCTAGACAGTAATTGTGTAGTGCATAGTTGTTGGC
>JACMIF010005291.1:0-10853 GCA_014805445.1 Diplogasteroides magnus | reverse complement strand
TCTGATTCCCTCGGAGCGGTTGTCCCTCTCATATGATGGACAACCGCTCCGAGGGAATTAGACGACAGAAATGTGCACTTGTGCTTCCTTTCCACACCCCATAGACTACAGAAAAGACGGTAAAAACACGGTCAACTATTGTGTCAGTATCCGAGGTTGTATTGATACAACAGTACGGAATGCAGAATGAACGCGGTAGTACATTACGTCTCTCTGTGCTCTCCATCGCGCTGTCGTATCTGGAGTGTAGGCACGGCAGCACGACGGAGAACGCAGAGAGGCGGAATGCACTCTCGCGTTCATTCTGCATTCCCTATTGTTAAGGTTGCAGTGCTTCAGCTAAATACCGGAACTTCTATCAGGATAACGTAGCTGGACTACCGTATCTTATCGCGCCGTATTAAGTTCGGTGTGTCAAACACATGACTCACCTCAGCGAATTCCTTCTGATTTGCTGCAGTGACATCCACTCGATATTTGGCGGGTGCGTGAGGGTTAGTGACGATTTGATTGATGAGCGCCTCAGTCCGCATTTTGGTACACCAGCTCTGAAGGTTACGGTAACTGCATAAGATAGAAAAGAAGGAATACGACAGTATCTTGGACCAAAAACATAACAACATGTCAAAGTGATGCAATAGCTACTAAAATCGTCAGAGATACGGTAGGCAGTGCGCCATGTCAAACAAACGATTCACCTGCGCGAATCCGATGAACACGAGTTGTTTATGTGTGTAGTTGAGAGTGGGAACAATAGAATCAGTCTGTCCGGTCTTCGATAAGTGCGAGGCTAGAGCCTGCAATATTTGATTTTTCTATTGAAAAGGTCATAGTTTTCGTTTACCTTGTGGGCGATTGTGACTCCACCATTGTCGGCTATATTCTCTCCCTGTGTAATCACTCCATTGATCTTCTTTCCGACTTCAGGGACCTGCAATTTTTCGCCTTTTCCCCGTTTCGCATTAGTAATTTCAAAATTTCTGATTTTTGTCGTTGCGATGCAGTAGTCAGCAAGGGTTATAAATCGGTAAATTTGTCGTCATTATTCTTCAGGCATTCCTTCCAAACGAAATTTCCAAGAAATAGATTCTGTTGTAAATTTCCAAATATTTCATTTCAAATGTAAGACAGCAGAAGACTTTGACTGCGTATATTGGAGAGCAGTTCGTAGATATCGAGAATGAGTTTTTTCAAATTGCGTCGCTTACCGTAATATTTCCATATTGATCGATTATGCACTGCGCCCTATTCTTGAATTCGCTACTCGTCTTCGGCTCCCACCACGAGTGGAGATTTCCGATTCCGTCGAATTGGGCTCCTGGTCACGGTATTGTGCGATTTGATAAACGGCATAAAGTATACCTTGATCATCAAATCCGTGCGTAATCTCGTGCCCAACAGCTCCTCCCAAAGCTCCGAATTTCAGTGCCGTGGGGAACGAAGGATGGAAGAAGGGTGGCCGCAGAATAGCAGCCGGAAGGACTGGTAGTGTGGCCTCGTAAATTACAGAAAGTGTATGGTAGCCTTACGAATGCCGTTGACTACTGGGCTGTAGTAAGCGTTGACGGTTTGTGAAGCGGCGTCGAGCTCGAAACGATCGACCTTAAGGAGAGCAATTAGTTTTCGGTAACTAGCCTCACCTATGATCTCATATTTAGCAATTCTGAGTGAGATAGGGAAATTTATGGTGCTGTGTTAAAATAGGTATAGCTCTATGCTGACCCTGTGGACAATTGCATCATCATAATGCCATGTGTCCAATATGCATTTGCGTAGGGTGTCGCTAATGGGACGTTATTGACAGCCGTCCGTTTCCAGCCGTCCAAGTCATTCCTAGAGGTCGTCTCTGCTAAATGAGAGACAACCGCTAGGAATGAAATTAGACGGCTAGAAATGAACGACTGTCAATAACGTCCCCTTAGCGACACCCTACATTTGCGCCATCGTCCCTGTCTTTTTCACGGTCCACTTGCCCGCTTCAACATTACGGCGTAATTTCACCCGTTCCTCTCAACCCTCCAGTGGTGTAGAGAAAATTTACCGGCTCTAACAACTTTCTGTAACTCTCGGCGCTGTCCCATTGCTTGACTTGGCTGGCGATGGACGCCAGGGAATCGGAAGAAGTGAAGTGCAGCTAAATGATCTTGATATTCCGGCAGCAATGGAGGAGTATGATTAGGGAAGGAATAATGATTAAAATAAACGAAAAATTATATAATAAGCCCACGTCTTTGTGCCGTTTATCCAACTGCTCGTCATCCGCCTCCCATGCAGTTTGGCCAACGAGGGCGATCATCATTCGGGCCTTCTTCAGAGCTTCCTAAAAGTATTTTTACTTTTTATACTGGTTTATCTTTTATATTTAAATTTCATTAACTTTTAATTTTAAACTATTTATTAATGTGACTATTTATTTGTAAATACAAACACTTCTCGTCGTCTCGTCCATCCATTCGTTCGTTTTGAGCATCCCTTCAAATACAGCGATCATATCGGAGAACATGGCACGTGTACTGGACACGGCGTCCTGCAACAATTCCGGAATCTTTTAATGTGGACCTTGGGGAGCCGCGCATTTTCAGTATTTCAATATTCGTTCACTAGAAAGATACTCAAGCTGAATCGTCCAAGTTTCTATTCATATCTCTGCTAAAGCAGCATTTTTGTCCACGACGTTCTGCAATGATTCTGTTAATGGGAGCAACCTACTCTACGGTAATTACGCGTGCTTGGAGTTTACTTTTGCTGCAAGTTTCCATTCAAACGATTTAGTGTGTTGTGAAAATTTCCACTGGAATTTGGGTATCGCAAATGGGAAATTATTGACAGTCGTTCATTTCAACCCGTCTAACTTCATTCATTATGGTTCTTCTCTACATTGCGGCGACCACCGCTATGTAGAGATAAATTGCGACAAATGTATTCATATAAAAATAAAAAATAAAAAATAAAATAAAATAAAAAGATGTACAAATAAAAAGATCCCCTGGAGAAAACGCTTGGAACGCCAGGGTGTAATTCTTAATCGACTGGCCCACAGCCCACCGGCAGGACCACATCCCCCTTGGATTATCCCCCTGACCCCGGAATAAAGACTTTTTTTAATGTATTCATTATAAGTTTGTGTGAAATCCTCAAAAGTTCCAAGTCTTTATGAGCGCGCAGCATGTGGCCGACCAAAAATCGACGAAATCCTGCAAATTGGAGGAGGCTCACACCCCAACCACCATGTAATAGTCGTAGTCACTGTAATAAGCACTCATAGTTAAAGCTCATAACTTTAGCCAACTAAATATCTGTAAAAAAATTAAATGTAAGTGAATGACCGCGCAAAATACCTTGTCAAGATACTTCCTCGCGTAGATGGCACTCGTTCCGTGTTCAAGTTCTTGCTGAACATTGTACAGACACTCCTTCCATCTCGGGGGACGCTCCTCCCGGCCTTGGAACACTTTGACGAACCTCTGCAATCCGTGTTTTAGCAGCCGAAAATTATATATTTTACGGAATTTAGCAACGGAACATTTTATTATTCACCTGATGCGCCTCCTCATATCGGTCTCCCAGGGCGTACACAAATTGGTCGCTGTACTGTTGCATCAGGAAATCGGCAACTATTCGAGGATTCTTGTTCCTTAACGACAGTCCGTCATCAGGCGGCAACGGAGTCGAAATACAGTTGCAATAGGAACTCACCATACAAGCCAACCGAGATTCTTGAGAAAGTCGACTTCAACTACCAGGATTTCCGGGTCAGCGTCGAAATAGTACTGAAGAATTCACTAGATATTTCGATCTCACAGATGCAATATTTTGAAAACTTCTTCGAAACGTCCATGATTGTTATTAGGAATGCTGCTCGGAAGATCTTCGTGAGAATACAGAAAAAATGTCACTTGTGAAGTTTCGTTGAAGGATTGCCATCTGACAGTTTCTAACTGTCATAAGTGACATTTTGAAACTGTCATAAGTGACATTTTGAAACTGTCATATGACAATCCTACAGTTTCGCTGTCACTTGTTTTTCTGTGTGAATGCATGGGAAACGTTGGTTAACCTGTACATCCTCCGGAGCAGCGATGGAGAAGAATTTGCGCCAGTCTATCTGAACGTCATTTGCACGACTATAAAAAAATCTCGTGAAAACTATAACAGTTGGACAACTGAATTTATGTGAGTGCAAATGTTGATCGCTTTTGTTATGCGCGATAATATTTATCTGTGAAGTGAACATTAGGGTTTCCAAATATGTAGTAAAGTGCATTTTCCATTCGTCTAATCATCTCGGAGCAGTTATCTATCGTTCATGGAGAAAGCAGCGCTGAAGGGATTTGACGAATGAGAAAGGCATCTTACTAGGGTGTCGTAAATGGGACTATATTGACATCCGATCAAAATTTGCATCATTTCTATGTCTGCGTCTATAATCGCCCGGTCGTGTTTTCAGCTCGAATCCAACACTAGTCATGGCGGCTGTCAATACAGTCCCATTTACGACACCCTTCCTCTTACTCCCGATTTCGAAACCCTTGTCAAATGTCTCACCACAGGAAAGGCATCCGTTAGTTGGCTCAGTCTGTAGATGTTGTACATTCTATCGAACTCTCGTCTGTTCTCTTCAGGCTCGGAGATCTTCGCTAGTCTCGTTTCGAAGTCGAAGGCAGCGTCGATTGAGGATCTGAATTTTTTTTAAAAGTTCTTATTTGTTCAACAGATCAAGTCATCCATCCCTGGACGTATAATAGAAGTAATGCAGTAAGTTACACGTACATTATTTGGATCAAATCGCATGGTTTTGTTATTTAATACATTCCTGTTTTTCTCATAAATAGAGCTAAATAACCTCAAAGTCGATTCATCCACTGTGTTGCCGTAGTCTGATGTGAATAGAGCCGCCTCAAAGCAATAACTTATAATTTATAGCTTCATCGCATATATTCCTTTCCTATTATTATATATATCTTCAAATATCGGTGAGCCATTCTCTCTCGATCATCACAGGCAGACAACCGGACCGTACGAGGGGACAGACAGAAAAGTTCGTTGATCGCGGATAGGTACCGTCTACAGAACCCCTAAAGAACCTCGAAATGCATTCCTTTTCTCTAACAATAAGAGACTCCAAGCGGTTGTCTAGCTGCTAGACTCTAACAGTAGTAAGAGGCAACCGCTCCGAATGACTTATTGTTAGAGAAAATGAATACACTTCGAGGTTCTTTAGAGGTTCTTTAGTGTTAGACGGTTCCTAATCGCGGATATCATCACTCATTGTTCGCGAAATTGCTCAAGCCTATACTATTTGCGAAATATTTCCTGACCCACACAATCTGACCCACCATTTCGTAATTGTACTCTTTGTATGCATCCTGTCGCTTCTTGTATGAGGAATCGACGTAGAAGTCCCGAGTTGCTGCGCCCATTCCTAGTTTCGGCTGGTCGATCTAGAATTCACTATATTCAAGCTAAAGTAATTTCAGCAATTCTTATGCGTCCCAACCAAACTGTTGCTCAGAAATCCATTTTCCAATAAATAATCTGCTTGAAACATATTCGAAATCTCGCCCGTAAGTAAGACAAACGACGAAATAGCACATAAAATAAGAGAGTAACAGTCGGGCAAAAGCGCACTGGATGTAACAGTTCCGTTAGGATCGATCCACAATATAGACAGTTCTATCCGAATTATTCGTTGAGGGCGGTCGCCTGCCGACGAGAGAAGGGGGAGGTTAAAATTACTGATATCTACCACTCTTTTACTCACCGTGACAATCTTTCTGCTCGTATTCTTTGCATCAATGTCCACAGCGACTGAGAATAGTGGGTTGACAGCACGTTTATCCAACTGAAAGTACCGTTTGAAATGCTTTAAAGGCATACTCCGGGGGCGTAGAGTATTGCAAACTGATTTAGACACGGTAGCTCCTTCCATTGAGCTTTACTCTCGTTTTGCTATCGACTTGGACTAATAGAGAATGTACATTCAGAGCTAGGAACTCATACCGGTATGAAGAGATATTATCAAATTTCCGTCTTAATCGCGATTCAGTCAATTCAAATTCTACCGCGTCAAAGTCAGTTTGCGATAGAAATCGGCGCCCCAGACTGTGCCTTTAAGGGAGCACGGGAAAATGTAATTAATTAATGTAAAATCATTTAAAACTAAAACTAAGCATTAAATATCGTATCTACTCTACATACTAAGGTTTCTAACGTAAATAAGTCAATAGTCATATTCATTTCTGATTCTTCCGTTCTTCGCGTAGATCAATCGCTCGCGGAAACAACAGATCCACGGAAAATGGAGGAATCAGAAATATCAACTACCTCTGCCAGAATATCGGTCAGATGGAGTTTGAAGTCCTGCGGGGCTCCTTCGACCATGGGCCAAGTGTAAATGCTCTAAAAATATAAAAATTGCGTCAAGTTCAGATATCTGTCGATACACTTGAAAAATGTATCTTTCATCATAACGATATATTCTCAAACTTGGAGATACTGACGGCACGTATCGCCTAAACTCGAATAATTAATCAATTAATTGACGTCATGGCTCTAAATCGAGTGCTTCACCGAATTTGTTCAAGTATGACATGGCAGGAAATATTTGATGTGGCGCGAAAAATTTGGCGCAAATTAGGCTATTTTTATTGCGAGCAAATATTTAATAGATAACAATAACTAAAGTACGTTTTACATGTAGGCATAATAGTGCAAATTGTTTTTTCCTGATGCTTTTCGGCTCGCTTCGGGTAAATATTTAAATAAGGAGATACGACTACCAATGAATAGGTAACGAAATCTAAGTAGAAGTGCACATTTCTGTCGTCTAATTCCCTCGGAGCGGTTGTTCATCACATGAGAGAGACAACCGTTCCGAGGGAACTAGACGACAGAAATATGCACTTCTGTTTTCATTCAGTTCCTTATCATGGAACTGGTATTATTAGGTAGGTTGAACGGTAAGTCTTCCGCCACTTTTGTTTCGTCTTCTGTATTTCGTCATATATTGATGATGGACCCTATCCATAATTACCATAGACTCCCCACATAATTCATCAATAGCTGCCACAGTCACCAGCTTCAGCCGCAGTAATGAGGCGCAGTGCTATATTTCAAAGTTGGCCGACTCGCGCTTTGGACCCCTCTCTACTTCTGTGCGTCCTAGCTCTCGCAGTTGAGCTACCGCAAAGGGTCAGAAGATAAAATGTAGCCAACTGAACTTCCGATAACCATGAATTTTCTCCTCGCTCAGTTCTCAATATTCGCGGAGTTACAGCGGAAATAGTGAAATTTGTTGCAAAAAATTCCTGAATTTTGTCAGAGTCGTGCCAAAGCAGCGTTTTTGCGTACTGTGGTCGTATTTCAAACCGTAAACTGTCCCACTTTTGTTTTTATAATACTCCTACTATTACCCGGAAACGGGAAAAAGCACGATGTCCTAACTGCACTTTGAACGTTTTTTGACGTTATTAAAAGTTTTTTGTTTGGTCCTACTATTTCCGCTGTATCTCCGCGAATATTGAGAATTAACCGAACACAAAATTCATGGTTATCTGTCGTTCAGTTGGCTACATTTTACCGTTGAGAGCTTCGAGGTAGCTCTTTTGCCTGAGCTAGGGCGATGTAAAACAAGCCGCAGAGGGAAAAAAGCACGCGAAACTTCGAAAAATCGCGCCGCGCCTCATTACTGCGGTTGAAGCTGGTGGCAGTGGCAACTAGTGAGGAATGATGTGGGGAGTCTCTGATAATTATGGATAGGGCCCAGGGCTGGGCGTTTTTCGTTTTTCGATTTTTCGATTTTTCGATTTTTCGAATTTTTCGAGGTTTTTCGAAAAACTTTTTCGTCGAAAATTTTTTCGAAAATGTTTCGAAAAATCGAAAAAAATATTTTGAAATTTTCAAGGAAGAGCATCAAAAATTAGGCTAAAATTTCACTTTTTTATAATTAAAGGTCCATCAGAGAGCTCGTGAAAATGTCTAAATTAATATTTTCACTCTCTCCTTTGAGTTTAGCCCGTTTTTCTAATCAAGAATTTGGTGAACGAAGCGCGCTGGTCGGTGAGCAATGTAAACATGAGCCAATTCATCAAATTTTTAAATCAAATTATGTAAGATATGAATGTAACAGCTCATTTACTACATTAGACGTGAAAATTGATTGAATTTTAATTAGTTTTGTCAATTTTGAAGGATTTTTCGAATTTTTCGAAATTTTCGAGAAAAAATTCGAAAATTTTCGTTTTTCGAAAATTTTTCGAAAAGTTTTTTTCGCCCAGCCCCTATTAGGGCCCATCATCAATAGATAAGGAAATACAGAAGGCGAAACAAAAGTGGCGGAAGACTTACCGTTCAACCTAATATGTTTAACCTATTATGCATCCTATCTGAACTGTTATTCCTAGTTCGCGTCTCACACCTGAATGCCACCCTGGTCTCTCATTTTTACGTGCTATTTTGTCATTAATGGATATGTTTCAACAGTGAGATAAATAGACTAGAACAACAGTTCAGTTGGGATGACTAATACACCATGACGCATTTTGCCACATGACATAAAACCGTATTTAGGCACATACTTGCAGTTCTTTAACCCTCGATGCTGCCTTTTCCTCCTCAATCGCTTGTTGATCTAAACACTTCGAGTAGAAGTCATGGATGAGTGAGAAGGCACGGGGTGCAAGAGGTGGGGGAGCGTCGAGAAGCTCTGAAGAATACACAAGAATAAATGTTCGTGAGCAAATTTACACAGTATTATTTATGCATCCTACCTGAACCGTTATTCCTTGTACGCTTCTCCACTTGGTTGCCACCCTGGTCTCTCATTTTTACGTGCTATTTCGTCGTTGCGGAATATGTTTCATGTGGGAGATAAATAGACTAGTGCAACAGTTCAGTTAGGACACATAATAATGGTGATCAAAACAATCTAGTTGGTCAGATAATTTCTTCTCATTGAACAAAACAAAAATCGCCTATACTCTAAACACCAAGTATTTTACCTGAAACATATTCCAAACAAAAATGAACGAACTGTTCACCTCTTAACTCTCCCTTGATCTGCTCGTCCAACTCGCTGAATATCGAGTGCTTCAGTTTATCGGGTGGAATCTCATTCTCACTGATCCACCGGCCGCACGCGAACTCGTACAGGCTCTCGCACGGATCTGCCTGAATTTCAAAATGTGTTTTAGCGCCAACATTTCGTCAACAATACGTTATCATTACGAAATACAATCTCACCGACGCGTTTATTGTCCTTTGCAACTGTTGCTTGGCTAGTGAGTAGTCTTGTGGGCGAACGGAGGTGAAGAGCAGTGAAAGCGCGAGAATTGGGATCATTCTCCGCGAGTGAAAGGGGAAGGGATTGGGGAAAGAGTGATAATAGAGAGAACTGCCTAAAGGGAAGCGACCTTGCTTACTTATGACCAGGCGAAAGCGTAGCCGTCTCTAATCTCTTACGAGTTTGTTCCTTGTTTTGTCTGAATGTCATCTTTCGTGAGTGTTTTCGGACGGTTAGTAAACCCGAATGGTACGCGCATATGTATGCTTATGACACACAATTGACACTGGCCCCGTTCACAACCAACGATTATTTGAGGACGTGTTTGTTGAGACAACGAATTTTATTTTTTGTACGAGGTCAAAAAAGCTCATTTCCTTTACGAGTTCCACGAGGCGCGAAGCTCATCAAAATACGCGTCCACATCCAATGGTTTTCCGACGATTGTGGATACATCTGGGTGTATCCTGGAAGAATGAGCGTAGGCGGAAAATCATTTTGTCGTTGCTCACTTCGAATTGTTTCTGCAAGTAAAGGTTTTTCGCCATTGCCTTTGCAGTCCTCGGTGCTTCGCTATCAGAAGGTACCTCGAGACCACGCAGTTGATGGATTGCAGCTGAAAGATCAAACCACAGGTTTTTTAATCGGACTATTAAGAACAGAGCTCAAACTACGATGAGCTGAGATCAAACTACAAACGGACCACGTAGTATATGAGGCGCCCGTTGCAGTAACTGAGAAGTTGCAACGACCAGACAATCACGGTAAACAAAGCGAGTTCCTTGAGTACAGAAGAAACTATGCATACTGGCACTATGGCGCGCGAATACTCTAGAACTTCAGACATCTGAAAACACGGGCGAATGACAAGAACACCTTGGATTATGCGCGGTAATGGCAAAATGGACATTAGCGCCGTGAAAACAAAGACGTTGCATCTGTCCATTTCGCCATTATGGCTCAAGTATCCATGGCTCTGCTGTCTTGTACTCGAAAATACTGAATGTTTATTTGAATCGGAAAAAATTCGCCATTATGAACGTTCCAAATATCCACTGGTTCTAATGAAAAGCCCGTGAAACATACCTGATACCGCGCGGCAAGCGGCACTTTGCCGACCATTAACTTGTAACGCCTAGTGGTGTACAAGTAGGAAACGATTGTTAACTGGAACACATTATTCATCACAAATTCAGTAGTTCGCAATTACCGTGAACGCTGCGGACTCCAAAATGCAATACGAAAAGATGCCAAAGGTGTAGCCATGGACTGATATTGTTCGTTTTCTCACAACAAAGTGAGCTGAAAAACCTACCCATGTGCGTGAAATAGGAAACTATAACTGCTATAAGTACCTGAAAATACAGCAAGAATATATAACTACAGGGTGCGCCATAATTACCCGATCTCGTATTATTGATGTTATATCAAGAATATGAAAGGCTATGTTAATATCCTATTTTATAGTGATAGTAGGGTATATGATCCTTAATTCCCGCACACTTACCAAAACATACCGCTGAAGTGGTATATTTGTTGTCGGACGAAACATTTGTCACTCCTTTAGAAAATG
>JACMIF010005290.1:0-10859 GCA_014805445.1 Diplogasteroides magnus | reverse complement strand
TCCAAAAAATCACATTTTTGGCCACAGTAGTGGTATTTCAAGAGGGATCCGGTTCTCCTACTACAGTTTTGATACTCCAGCTATTCTACGCTTATTCTGTGAAGCACATGTGGCTAGCTCCATTTTGACAGTTTTTCGTATAGTCTTGGTTTTTCGATCATAACCCCGTGGAAAATTGAGATTTGAGCGAACTTATCCCTCAGACGTGACGGCCGTTTGATTGGCAACAAGTATCAGTTGAGAGTTGTGATTATATCCCAAACCCACGAAAAAGCGGTCAAAAATCCAAAAGGGAGGTCCGAAAATCATGGATTTGGCAAATTTGAGAAATCGCGCCGGAGTGACTATGGGGAGAGAGGGTGAAGGGAGTCGGCTAGGTGTAGGGCATGACTCCACCATGTAATAGGCCAAGCCCCATGAGAGTGCCTTTCTGCATGGTTAAGATACGAAACTTCAAAGGAGTTCACCATAACATATGGGACAACCTAATACAAATTAACAGTTCAAAAACCCCTGGTGGTATTTTCCAATAATTTCATAAGTGCTTTAATTAACAGAATAGAAATTGATCAGTACTGTATCCACCGAACCAAACAACATATTGCTTGAAATATGAGGCTCGATGCTTTCAGAACTGTTCGATCTGTCTGGCACCGAACAAAAGCGTTCATCTCGGCTTGAATGTATGCCGAGCATGTTCAGTCTTTTACAAGTTTGTTGTTTAGTGTTAAGTTACCAACAGTTTATCTAGAAGAGCAGAAGCTCGAGGGAAGGTTTATGAATGCAGGAGCGGAACAAATCAATGTGAATTGGAGAGGGGTAGGCTTTCTTGATGTCGAACTAAACAAGTCGAAAAAAATGAATGTTAAGGTTGAAAATCGGTATATTTTTAGTCATTCTTCCCCGCCGCGCCTTTGTCTAATTCCCTCATAGACAACAGCGCGACGGAGAAGAATGACGGCAAAATTTACTGATTTTTAACCCCTATCTCGAACTGATTAATGGGATTTTGTTTACAGGACGTGAATGGTTGTGCAAGCGATGTCGCTTCGACAGAATCAAAGCCATGCTGGATAGTACCATTATTGGCAATGGAGTCCCGTCAACTTCAAGCAGTTCAAGCGCAAATTCGTTAGTTCTTGTTTTCCAGTTCCTTTTTCCAAAGAATTTCGTGTTTAGGGCAGATGAACTTCCAACAATTGCCGAAGTTGGTCCCGTATTGACGAGGCTTCATCGATGTTACAAGTACGCATTCTTCTCTTCATTCATATTAAAAATAGTTTAGTGAATTTTGTCGCGCACGACTCGCCCATGAACGGAACGATGACGGAATTAATGATGGTGGGGACCTGGTAAGTTTTTAAGAAAAAATATTGTGATAAAATAGAGACAAAATGAAAATGGTCATTGTATCGAAACGAGAGTCCCTACAGATTCTTCAACCGGTTACTTTCCACAGCCACAACCGCGTAGTGCGCGTTATGTTTGAATACGCTCCCATTTTTGCCGCTGCGGCCTTTGACGAATTCTCCAAATTGTCACAATCTGACCAGGTACGATCAGCCCATAGTTCTGTGCAAAACATCTGGCATTGCAGTGGGCTCTCATACAGAACTTTTGTAAAATATTCCATCTGGTTGAGAATGGATACAGAACTTGGAAGTATTTCGGAGGAACAGTCAGCCGAATGTTTGTCATCATCACAAAAATATTGCAGCAGTATATTTTGCAGATTTGGTTTTGGCATGACGCGTTTCCTTGATTTGGATGGTATTCGAACGTTTTTGAAGGATGGTCCTTCTCAGAAATACGTTGAGGATGCTGTGAAGTTTGTAACTAAGCTCATTTTCTGTTTCTATTATTCTCGTTTCTATTATGAAGTATTATCGTTGCAGAGCCCTAGAGCATGCATTTGCCGAGTGTGGAAACACATGGAGGACACAGATAGAAAGGTTGGCTCTCAGTAGTGAAGAGTTCGTCGCAGTAGTGGGAATTATCATGTGGAGTGTCCGTAAGTTTCTTCCCCTGTTTTGTACGATATAAAGCGTTATAGCTCGTTCGGCATCTGAGGAACTTGCTGAAATAGCTGACGCGACAAGAAACAAAGTCCTTCAAGAGCTACAGACCTACTACAAGGATACCCTTCACAAGAAGGAGTACTGTACCCGAATTGGAGAAATATTTATGCTAATTGCCGAAATTGAAGTAAATATGCATTTTATTTTCCTAAACTTATTGTCCACATTCCAGAGATGCCTGTTCTCGATTTCCGGAGTTTTCCAAATGATCAAGTTCTTTGACGTCATGGACGAGGAAACATATAACTTCGTTAAGCTTCGCATAGAATGATCCTCGTTCATTCGTTGCTCAAATGTACGGATGTCTACAATGCTAATGACAAAGGTCCTATCTAGCGCATCCACAGTGAAAAGGAATTTGTTGAGACAGTTTCGTTGCCTTCGTTGAATCCGTAGTTGATAAAACATTGCAAGTAATATTCTGGAATGATTTGGCTCGATTTATTAGGGTAATTGTACCTTGACACGATACAGAATAAAGTGATACTGTTGATGGTTAGAGGATTTCTACTACTCAAAGGAAAATGGAGAGGATGATGCTCGGACTGAAATGGAGTGACAAGTGGAGTAATCGAAGAGTGCGGGAAGCGACAGGAGTGAGGAGTTGGATAAAGGAGGCTACGTCAAGGAAATTCAAATGGGCAGATCGAGTAAGGAAAATGGATGGAGATCGCTGGGCGAGAGCTATGACAACATGGATACCATATCCCTGGATCAACAACAGAAGGCAGAGACTGTAGTGGTAGATTATGATAGATGAAACTTGCACTCTTGCAAGAACGTTTATCTGTCTTTCAACTGTCCCCATTTCAATTTCCGTTCACCTACCTAAAGAGAATATCCCTTTCCGGTCACATTCCATCGTCCACTATATAAGTCAACCCCATGATTGCTCAATAAGGAAGGGAACACCATCATCCCCTTCCCAGTGCTTGCCATGTATTTATCTGTCCATCTATGCATGATAAAGCGCGGATACTTCCCTGTCTACTTGCCTTAGACACCGTATGATATGTTCAACTGAGTCTCCTTCCGAGTATGCTCTCGCTCTAATAGAGTAGAAGGAACGAAGACTAACTCCTCGTCCTCTTGGTTACTAGCCCTCGTCTCTCTCCTCGCTCTCCCTCTTCATCCGTCACCACCTGGACCATCTACAGCAAGCTCCGCTACTCCGAAGACTACGTACAGTCTGATCACCACTGCCTCCCATTACGGTCACTACGATGCCACTGAATGACCGCTTCAGCTTGCTCACTAAGAGGGCTTAGTAACACCTAATGAGAAGACCACAACTCAGATGGATGGATGAAGTAATGAGAGTGTTCCAACACCGATGGTGGAGTACGAGCGATGAGGAATGGAGAACCGGTCTTGATCAGCATATACTCACATGTGACAACTGATAAACTTTGAACTTTGCTGATGGTTATTGACATGGATTACGATAGAGGACAAAATCTTCTCATCATACCCCACCTAAATATGGCAAAATATCAATATCACTGCCACTTAGGAATTAGCGTTTCTGCAAGTTGAATTAAACGTTTAGAGAATTCTGTTTTCATTTATGATTATAATGGAAAGGATTACCCTATATCTACAAAAGCCTAATGTTTGTCTTGGTTCACCGTATGAGCTAAAGTTGTGTTTCATTTATGAAAACTAACATAGGAAGTCCATCGGAACACCTTTGATGATAAACCTTTTCTTTACTTTTGATTATTTGTTCCATTATTCCATCTCTTCCTCGTTATTGACTGTTCTACTTGCAAGAATCGCCCGTTGAGTGACGATTCCGCAAATGTGCCAATTCCGCTTCCTCATACACAGATTCCTCAATGCATCAATATCATTTATTCTCCTCGTTTCGTTTGACCTATTTCTGTTAGGAACTGCTGCTCTGAGTTGCATTTTTTTGCAGAATTCTGATGCGGAGTATAATCGTGTTTGCAACGTTCTTCACTTCAGCATTATCGTGTTAGTTGCTCTTTTGTTCATCATTCTTTTTACTTTGTCAATGAAAAAGTCATCGAAAAAGGTGAATTCCTCATTCGACTAATCTCTGCCTTGTTCATCGAAAATAGGGACAACAGCTCCGCGGAGAATAGACGAATGACAATGCATTATTAAAATATTTTATAACTTTGAATCTTGACGTGGTTACAGATGCCGTTTCGCGTGATCGATCCGACGGTTGGAGTCCTCCAAATGAGACAACGTTTACTCATATCAAGAAAAATTTTATTGTCCAGTTCTCATACTATGACCATCGCGCCGGTAGCAGAGGATTAAGAAGCCTTCGTATTTTCTTCTGGTTTTACAAAATGGAAAACGTATCTTGCGTTTTTGAAACTGGAGGTGAGAAAAATAGACAAACTTCCCCTTGCGTTCCTTATGGTACCGCTTAAAGAAGCCGTAAACCGAGTTGTCCCATCGTAATAAAGGACTACTTTCAAAATTGCATAGAAAATTTCAAAGTGCAGCTATAGTTTCAAACTAAACTGATTTGCATGTGACGAGACGTCACGCGAGTCATTTTTTCGAATTCCCTCGCGGCCGATTCCAGGGAAGCGCGGGAATTCAACCCGAATTTGAATAACGCGGCGAGGAAAGCCTTTTGAGAGATGTAAATTTGCTATCCTACATAACCGAACATGCTCTACAACGCTGCGCTTCCAGAATAGTTGACACAGAATCTCCCCCGACGGCTTCTTTAAGCAGGGTACGCTAGCGATACTGCTATCACTGCTTGATTGGTTTCCGGCCGTCTGATGGTGTGGCTTCAGTTGTATTAAACCACAAAATATCCGACTTCGCTTGAATCGTCAACTATTAAACTGCTGCAAGAGAACTATATGAATCGCGCATTCTCTCTTGCGTGGTGCCTCCAACAGTGACGAATCTACGGAGCTTCCGAGTCAAGACCGATGATGTAAGTGTCATTGGTGCAAGCACGCTGGAACGAAAACACAGAATATCGTACCGCGGTTTCATTTCGTGCACACTCGTGAAACCGCAACTTGGCTTGAATGGGAAACGCCGCGGATTCAAGAGGTGCGTGACAATCATGAGTTGCAATATTCGGGGTTTTCATGTTCCGGCAGGCTGTGTCATTCATTGTGCTGGATGCTTTGATTGCCACACACACAAAAAACAATGGCTCTGACAATTTCTTAGAATTTCAGGGCTGGATATCTGACAAACTGACTGTTAGCTACATCGTTCCTGCTACAGATACCAAGGAAAAGCGATGGCAGTACTGTAAGTAAAAATACCTTATTTATCCAATTTATCGCAAAGTCGTCCGGGGAGATTTTCGGTCAATAATTCTGAGAGCATAGCGTGAAAGAGCATTGACGAACACACACCACAGATTTAAAATTCCTAAAAAAGCGAAAATTCTTCTTCATCCAGAATAATTCACTAGCAAAGCCTATTTAGCTATCTGTTCTCCACTTCTTTACGGTGAGCGATACAGGGCAGAGGATATTGTTGAATGGGTCGAGATGAATAGGTGAGACATTGTTATGCCAGATCTGACCATACGGTTGGGCAGTATACGATATTGATTATGTTTCACGAAAGCTTCTATCACGTGTTGGCAGAACGAATACACAAAATGCATGACATCTCCATCTGTTCTCTCCATCTCGATGTCGTGTGTCTGTCACCTCGACGAGTAAATAAGAACGCAGAGAGTACGAATGCACGAAAAAGTGCGATAATTCCGCCAGAACTGCGCATTCACAAATATTACTGTGAAAAATATACAACACAGATTATTGGGAGTGGAGCACATCTCGATGTACATAAACAAGGATACTGCTCGTGAAGACGCTGTCAGAGCTCTGGAATTTTACACAAGAGAAGGGTAAGGTATTAATCAAACATTTTCCTCGTTTTTTGCATTGCTAGATGTAGATATTAGCAATCATTGCTTGTTTGTTTAAAAACAAGCAATCAAAAACGGCCAACGGAATGCTATGCCAGTTAACAGGGACAGTTGAAAATAAACGTATCTATGATTATCAAAAGTGAGAAGAGGGGGTCATTCTATAATATCTACATATATCTATTATATAAATGCTTGTGTTCGGATATTTTGTTTCTTAATCAAAATTGAATGGTATTATTGCAGTTTCGTAGATGCCATTCCACTAAAGCCTCTGCCTGGAGCATGGCAAAAAGGCATGATAGCAGATTGTCTTATTCGACATGTAAACGTTAGCAGGTATCAACGTTATCAGAAAAGAGTTATCTAACTACATTAATCACAGAATTGTTGCATTTCACGACGTTGATGAAATGATCGTAAGCAAAGACAAAAATAAGACAGTGGTCGAACTTATTGGAGAGATTCTGAAAAACAATGTTGCTGCTTTGCAAATTTCACAACAAATCATGCGCGTACGGTAAGCGACTTTGAACAATATTCTCACTCCTTTAATTACATTTGCTAATAAGTGCATATTTCATTTGCTCACAAAGATCGACTAAATTTTTAGCAACTTGAAGCGACCGCAGTTATTTGAAAACGTGAAAACTTCACAAACCATTGTTGATGATTGGACGAAAAGTGTGCTCAGACCCCACATGGTATTTGAGCAGGTGAGAGAGCTTTTATATTTTTTTTACAATATTATACATAATTTTAGGACATTCACTGGACATCTAGGCTCGTTCGGAGATATTTTAGCTCCTTTCCTACACTGGCGAGCATCTTAAATTGTTCCACTACAAGAACTACTTTGATCCAAGCAACGAAACGCTGAGAGATGATTGGACTTTGGTCGATAAATATGGAGATGAGTTCACGAAGAGATACGAATGTGCAATATCTCAAATCAGCAAAAGGCAAGAAGAGCACTAATAAATGGTTGTGACCGCTGCATTTAGTGCAGCATTGCATGTATATAATAAAATCGTTTAATTATTTCCGTAGAACTGTTTGTTCAACATCTGGAATTCGCTCCAGTTTCAAACTTCGCTACTGAACCACATGTGTCACTGTTTGTTCTTGATCATCGAAGTGACTATTCATGTACGGCGGATTCATAGGTGTGATGAAACAATCTAAATAGTTTATCGATGATTTAGCGTTAGTTGGTACAAGCTGAGTTTCATTCAGGGAGCAATTCGATGCAAACTTTTGGCTAATATCGAGGGATATTTATACTGCCTAAAATAAAATAGAAGAATGTTGGGAGTCACAAGTAGAGACAGATGGGGTAATGATAGCCTGAGGAATGCAACTGGAGTAAAGGATTGGATGAATGAAGCGATGCACAGGAAGCTGAATTGGGCGGATAAGATAAGGAGAATGGAATCGGATCGATAGGCACGTAGGATTACAACTTGGATCCCATACAATTGGAGTGGAAATCGTAGACAGCAACGACCGAGGACGAGGTGGAGGGCCATATTGGGAGAATATGTGGAAAAGGATGGTGGAGTATTGGAGGAGAGGATTAGAAGGCTGCCATTGATCAGCACATTACTAACATGTGAACCTGATGATAAATTGAAATTGAATACAATCCAAATCATGTTTAACGACTACATCTCTAATCACGATAATCTAGCAAATGATTTGAAATGAGTATGCTTGAATGTACAGCAAATATACAGAAAGGCCGAACAGGAAATGTTAGCGAAAACGCTGCATTAGGAAGGTTCGATCGGATCGATAAAATCACTCCCGGTCTCCTTCGGTTTTCAAGTGGAGAGCAAAAATGGGATCTCGGTCTCTTTTTTCTATTTCCATCCTCATGTGACCGAGATGCCTATAGAGGTACTTCTCGTCCGTAAACCGATATGGTCTAGCATAAGCAACTTATTATGATCAATTAATTATCTGTCCTATCGTCTGAGCGGTTGTCTCTCATTTCGATAGACGACCGCTCTGAAGAGATTGGTGATGTTAGAAATTCCATGGAGTGTTCCCTAGTTTCAATTATTTTGGGTGACCCAGCCGTGCAAAATTGTGTCGATCATGTAGTGTCGTGTCTATTTCTGTGTCCATTTCTCTCTTACGTTATCGATCGGCAACAACAACCGGCCATTGCTGATAATGTTTTCTCGCACTCTTACCATGGACATCCCAACAACTACCCACGTAGATTACCAGGTCAGCATTTTCAATGGTATCATAGACCCTTTAATGTTCGCAGAACTGTTCGATCTGTCTGGCACCGAACGAAAGCGTTCATCTCGGCTTGAATGTATGCAGAGCATGCTCAGTCTTTTACAAGTTAGCTATTTTTGTTTGTGCCTGCATATTTCGCTTTTAGAAGAGCAGAAGCGCGAGGGAAGGTGTACGCGTGCAGGAGCGGAACAAATAAATGTGAATTGGAGAGAGGTGGGCTTTCTTGATTTCGAAGTGAGGTTTTACGTAGGGTTTACATAACGCGACTAGAGTGCATCGTCTGTCGTGAGATTCACTAAGAGCGGTTGCCTCACTCATGCGATGGACAACCGCTCCACGAGATATTATTGGGTAAGCGAGCTCGGGAAGATGGCTCCGATCACTCCCCATTCCGATTTGCGTCGGATAACAGGAATATACATAGTTCACGCACTATTATATGCAGTGTGTGAAATATATTATATTTCGGGATACGAAATTTGCGGACAGACACTTCAGCACAAGACATTTCTACACAAGACACTTCCGCGCAGGCCATTTTCGCACAACGCATAACTCCTTCCGTTTTCATTTTCATGAAATAATAGCAACATGAAAGTTGATACTCTTGACGAAACAAACAACTTTGTTGCTTATGGCAAATCTTGAAAATGAAAACTAAACGAGTTATTCCAGAACGGCCTTTGAAGCTTCCGGAACACTTTAATCCAATAAAATAGACCATGGACGAATACACACATACTTTCCGAATTAGAAACCCTAGTTTGATGGATTTTGTTATTAGCAGGTTTACAGGACGTGAATGGTTGTGCAAGCGATGTCGCTTCGACAGAATCAAAGCCATGCTGGATAGTACCATTAATGGCAATGGAGTCCCGTCAACTTCAATCAGTTCAAGCACAAATTCGTTAGTTCTTGTTTTCCAGTTCCCTTTTTTCAAAGAATTTCGTGTTTAGGGCAGATGAACTTCCAACAATTGCCGAAGTTGGTCCCGTATTAACGAGGCTTCATCGATGCTACAAGTACGTTTCCTCCCTGCATGTTTTTATAATTCGTTTAGTGAATTTTGTCGCGCACGACTCGCTCATGAACGTAATGATTCCGGAATATATATGGGTCGAGACGTGGTGAGTCTCAAATAGTCATCGTAGCATAAGCAACGGCCTTCCAGATTCTTCAACCGATGACTTTCCACAGTCACAACCTCGTAGTGCGCGTTATGTTCGAAACCGCTCCAATTTTTGCCGCTTCAGCATTCGATGAATACTCCAAATTGTCGCAAGGTGATCAAGTGAGATAAATTTCTCATATTATATACAAAAAATCTGTCATTGCAGTGGGCTCTCATACAGAACTTTTGTAAAATATTCCATCTTGTTGAGAACGGATACAGAACTTGGAAGTATTTCGGAGGAACAGTCAGCCGAATGTTTGTCGTTTTTCAAAATTATTCAGCATAATTATTTTCATTATTATGGTGATTATCGTTATCAATAACATCATTATTTTGAATCATTTCTACGAATATATTTTGCAGAGTTTGTTTTGGAATGACGCGTTTTATTGACTTGGACGGTATCCGTACGTTTTTGAAGGATGCTCCGTCACAGAAATACGTTGAGGATGCTGCGAGGTAGGCAACTGCGCTATTTTTCTGCTCTATGGGGTGAAATTTTTCGTGTTTACTAAACCCTAGTGTCCAACCCAGTGTTTAGCACTTTTCTTGAACTATTCTTATTGCAGAGTCGTCGAGCAGTCGTTTACAGAGTTTGGACACACATGGAGGGCACAATTGGAAAGATTGGCTCTGAACAGTGAAGAGTTCGTCGCGTTAGTGGGTATTATCATGTGGAGTGTCCGTGAGTCTTCCTCAACAACTTACGATTCACCGTAACGTGTTTCTAGCGCGTTCGGCATCCGAGGAATTTGCTGAAATTGCGGATGCTACCAAGAACAAGGTTTTGCATGAGCTACAGTCATACTACAAGGATAATCTTCACAAGAAGGAGTACTGTACCAGAATCGGAGAAATATTCATGCTAATTGCTGAGATTGAGGCAAATCAATATTTCTTTCCTATTTTATTTTGTACACTTTCCAGAGATGCCTTCACTCGATTTCTGGAGTTTTCGAAATGTTCAAGTTTTTTGACATCTTGGACCAGGAAACATACAACTTCATTAAGCTTAGGATAGAATGATCAGCCTCTGACCCTCATTGCTTGTACTTTGATATGTACGTATGTCAGATATGGATAAAACATTGCAAGCAATATTCTGGTAAGATATGGCAAGCTTTAAAGGGACGGTCCACTCCAATCTGAAGTAACCTCAACACCGGACTCCCGCACGGATTGCTTTCCCCTCTGCGGAGGGAGAGGGCAAAGGAGAGGATCTAGGGAGGGGAACAATCCATTAGCGCGTCGCTCAGTTCACTTTTGCGCTAATATCTCTTTCACCTTTGACTATGTCGATTTACAGTCAACTACAAAGTCGAAGGTCTTATGAAGACGAACAACTTATATGTTGAGTGTTTTTCATGATAATGCCTTTGAACCGAGATCTAGAACGAACACTAATTTTTGTCTAGGAAAAAATGTTCGTTCTAGATCTCGGTTCAAAGGCATTATCATGAAA
>JACMIF010005289.1:0-10859 GCA_014805445.1 Diplogasteroides magnus | reverse complement strand
AGGGTACCTACAAGTATTTTGCATAGAAGCTACCTTCAATTTTAAGGAAGATAGGATAAGAAAAAGTGAGTGCACAAAGACTTATGGAACACCCTAATAATATGGGATGACAGTTTGGCTACTTTATGGGTTACGTTTCACAGAGGATATATGCATCTACATTGAAGATTGAAATATACCCCCAGCAAGTAGTCAAACTGTCAACTCTAATATATATTATAGGGTGCCGCAAATGGGAAATTATTGACAGCCGTTCATTTCTGTCCGTCTAATTTCATTCCTTAGCGTTCTTCTCGACCACCGCGATGTAGAGAAGTTAGACGGCTAGAAATGAACGGCTGTCAATAATATTTCCCATTTGCGATACCCTAATTTATTCGGCTTACTTCTTCGTCCACAGCAACAGCAACAACAACCGTGTTGGTGGTTGCCGTATCCATGGTACTGCAGCTGCTGTTGAGACGAGGAAATTGCTGTTGTTGCCCGGACCCTAGTGGTTACTCATGTTATTCTGTAGGTTATTGTAGGCTAATGTAATATGCTGTAGGTTACTGTAGGATTAAAGAAGGATATAGTAATAGGGTTACTGTATAGCAGGAAAGTAACCTATAGTAACCTACAATGCACTAGGTTCCGGGCATCACAGTGTATTACCGAGTAGAGTAGTATCCTGTTGGTTGTCCGTACCAATGCTGGCTGAATGTTTGGCGATAATGTGGTCTGATGTTACGGGTGGTAGCGTATCCCGTCCGGTATATTGGTGACGGAGATTGCGCACTCCGAATCCAATGGTATCCATTCCAAACATATTGAGTGGATGCATAAGTCAAAACGGAGAACAGAATGCCTAGTCCAGTGATCGCGAGCATCTGTAGCAGTCGTTGACAGTCGAACTGAAATTATTGTTCATCCTATACGAACTGATATTCCTAGTACGCGTCTCACACCTGGATGCCACCCTGGTCACCCATTTTTATGTGCTATTTCGTCGTTACAAGATAAGTTTCAGCTGTGAGATATATAGACTATGGCAACAGTTCAGATAGGATGCATTTGCGTCTGTGGTTGCGTTTGCGTGAAACATTTTGAACGGAAGCGGCCACTTTCATTCGCTCTTTTGCGAGTACACACAGAAAAATATTTGTTTCTTTCTGCATATATATCCGTAGATTCCAATCCAATTGAATAAATATGCTTCACAGATGCAGTCTGTGCTGTTTTTGAGAGGCAGACAGGTATCTCGGTTGGTTGGGGCATAGGTAGAGTGGCGGGGAGGGAAATGGTCGACCAACAGTTCACCATTCATTTTTCCGCTCCCCATTGCGAGCGGCCGCTCTCACCAATTTTTTTAGCTATCGGTTGGTCGACAAACTCATTCTCATTTCCGAGAGAGCGATCGCTTGTGATAGGGAGCAGAGAAGTGAATTGGTCGACCATTTCCCCTCCTCGCCACTCTAGGCAGAGGTTTCTGCAATTTAAAAGCAGATATTTTTCTGTGTGTAGCAGCCAACCAAAAGTCGCCAACATTGAGAAGCGTAAGGAATGATTTGAGAACGAAGATAGAGTCAACGAAGGTACACGCAGACTGGCTTCTAATTGCATATCTAGGACTGATACGGCATCTTTTATTGTCAGATCGCACGCATCAAAATATTTCGAGATCTGTGCCCGGATGAAACTAATAATCAATCAATGCGCAACAACATATAGTACATCCTATCGAATTTCCAGTTGTATCTAGCAACTTTACCTTTTACTGAGAGTGGAACAGTTGTCTTTGGGTTGCACTTGAGAACGGCGGAAAATGTAGTGAAAGTTGCCTCTGAGGTCGTCTAAAATCGGGCCATAGCTCTGGCTGTCTTTTGATACTTGTGTTCTTGTACAAAACGACGCGCGTGAACTTGTACGGAGCGGTTTTTGAATAAATTTTTTTTATTAAAAAGTGCACACTGTTATTCTCGGAGCCACTTTCTGCAATAATAGTACTCGAGAGTAAAGATGGAACAGAGGAGAGGGAGTGCACACTAGCGATCGCATATTTAATGGAACGTCATTGACAGCCGTCGATATTAACTTTATTCCTAGGAATGAAGAAATGGACGGCTGTCTATAAGTTTCCCATAATTCGATCCCTAGTGAAGAGGGTGAAGAATGGAAAAGAATTCAGCCGCCCCATTCTCTCACTCGCATGTCATTTTTAGGGTAGGGAAAGGAAGCAAATTAGCATTTTTCAGTCTTCTAATTCACTCAGCTTGGTTGTCCATCACAAGAGAGACAACCGCTCCAAGTGAATTAGACGGCAGAAATATGATAATTTGCTTCCTTTCCCTACCCCCTAGTCATTTTGCACATTATTGTACCAAAAGCCAAAGATCTAAAAGAAAATAATGTGAAAGAAACTCGATAATTGATAATAATAAATTACTAGGTTGTTAAGAACGTAATAGCCTACGCGTTGTCAAAGGTCTAACTCAATCCCGATGTGGGGGAGCCGGTTCATTGGTTAGCAATGCTGAATAGCCCAGTGGGAGGCTACTCGGGGTTTAGAAAACAATCACGAAGGCCATAGAACGGATTCACAGAGCGTGGGTCTAACCCGTTCTATTGGGCGACGTTCTAAGTATTATTGTGGAAAACGGAATTGAAAATAAAATTCCCTGTCTCCTGTTGAGTTGCGGGTTCTTCTGTCGTTCTCGGGACCCTGGCCAAAATGTCCCATTTCGCGTGCTGTTGTTTAGTCGCCACTCACTCTCAAAACCGTCCCTTCTTGTAGCGGTCTATTCTTCCTTCATTCCTTTCACTAATAGTACGGTCTACTAGTCGTTCATTAATTTCCCTACTATCCCTTAATTCATTTCCCTACTAGTTCGGTCTACTATTCCTTCATTCATTTCACTCTCCTGTCCATTCGGTGCTGGCCTCTGAGCTCCTAACCACTCATCCGCTAAAATTCTTGCCGGTCACGGGGCGTCGTGACGGGCGCCTGTGAGCCAGTGCCTAGGCCGTTGAAATGGGGAAGTGGCAGAGGGAGGAGTCCCGCGCGAGGAACCGCGTAGCGCAACTCGCGTGTCACGCGGTTGGGGCAGTCGAACATACCACAACGCGACAGCCGAAGCAAAAAGGGTCCCAAGAACGACAGAAGTTCCGAGTTGCGTTCATTATCCGAGTTTATTAAGATGGCTTGAAACATAACTGAAAGTTAGTGCGATCATATGATTTTGATCGATATTTCTTTAACTCGATGTTCAAATGAGTCCAAAATATTTATAAAAAATCATTTTTCATTATTCGATATATGCTCGGAAAAAGCTCTAATTTGTGCTTTTTGTGTGGAGCTCAAATATGCTTCAGGACTCATATGTTATCAAATTCACACTTTGTGTTCAAAGAAGTGTAATTTCTGAGAAAGTTTAAGTTTATCGTCAGGTATCGCATATTAGTAATGTGCTCCTCCATTCCTCTCCTCCTAGACTCCACCATCGTTGTTCACAAATCCTTCCCACATCCTCTCCCTCCATTTGGTCCGTGGTCGTTTCAGAGAAAAATGCACTCATTTTATCAACTTAGCTTTTCACAATAATATTGAGTTTGTCTTTTTTAAACGATTATTGTGAGAGATTCTCACAAGGGTTCCTAAATCGGCAGTCAAATTCATTTCCGATTCTTCCATTCTCCACGGAGCGGTTGCCTATCGCTCGAGGAGATGACCGCTTCGCGGAGAATCGAATAGTCAGAAATGAATTTAACTACCGATTTTGAAACCCTAATCGATTAGCTAATCCTCACTACTGTCAGGACTTCGGGCACTTTAGGAGGGCGATTCGCCCTGGGCGACATATTTTGACCTTTTGCCAAACATTCTAACTAGGGTGTCGCATTTCGTGCTTTTAGTGCATTGGTCTAATCCCTGCGGAGCGGTTATTTAGCACATGAGAAAGACAACAGCTCCTCGGAGATTAGACGAATGACGAATGCACTAAAAGCACACACGACACCCTACACACAGAAAAAGAACTGTCAATATTGGCAGTTTCAAACTGCCATTCCCCCTCTGTCATTTTGAAACTGCCATATGTGACAGAATTTTAACAGTAAATGCTTAGCAGTTTCAAAATGAATGAGGCGAAATGGCAGTATTTTTTTCTTTGTGTAATTCTAACGCATAAGGTGGCGACACGAAACGCCTGATCTTCCACCGTATCCCTGACTACCGTACCCACGACGATGACTATCACTATGGAAAAGTTCTAGCCAAAAAATAGGCGGTATTGAAGCAATAAGCACCAGGGGTTCAAAAACGGTAAATTTGTCGTCTTTCATCCGAAAATGAGCACGAGATCAAAATTTGTATCATGCTCCGATCAAGCTACTACAATTGAAGACGTTGTGTGAATTTTAATCTTTGATTACCGAATGACCATTTTTTAACGTAACGAGCGTCCATATTACTTATGCAAACTGAGGTGAAAGTCAGCCATTATAAATTGAGCGTGAAACATATCCAAAATCGTGAATAATGGTCAGAGAAACGACGAAATAGCACACTAATTTGTGAGAGTGTATTAGGAAATAGAGGTTTGCATTCGTACCAGGTATATGATATACCGTACATCAGCTCAGTTTACATGAATAATACTTAGATTGTGCAAATGATCAGTTATTTTCTTTGAAAAACGCAAACTAACGATTAACGAATCAAATTACGTAGGCAATAGGGGTTCAATTTGGGTAAATTTGTCGTCATTCTTCTTCAGAGCGCCGTTGTTTCATTCCCTCATAGAAAAACGTACGGCAGAGAAGAATGACGGCCAATTTAGCGTTTTTAGACCTCTTGTCGAATACTTTTGGGATATCTGAAGAAGAAACTAGTTGTAATCTCAGAAGCGCCAAAAAACATCTCCCAATAAGAGGTAATGAATTGAGAATGATCACTGTTCTGTCGTTCAAGCAATCAAAACGTGATAGATATGTATGATTACGTACGGTAGACATTTATTTTTCACATGACTGAAAGAACATTGAAAACATAATCATAATAGCAGTTAATGAAAACGTACACAACTGTAACATCGTTTGTATATGGTTGTTTTTTGCTCAATTCATTCCATTTATTCATTCACAGAAAATGGTAGGAGAGAACGAGAACAAAACGTCAATGAATGGTTTACGCATCGTGTTTTGAGTCTTTATTGACAGCCAGTGACCTCCTAGCCCGGTCTAAGTTCATTCCTACCGATCGTCTCTCACTTCGCACGGACGACAGCCACGAATGAAGTTAGACGGCTGTCAATAACGCTCGATAAGAGAATCCTAATTCTGTATTAGTATGTAGTTGTTTTTAATGACGCAGCATTCGCCTTTCTTCGCCGGGAGCTTGACGTCTCACCGTGGCTTGACGACGCTTCTCCGACCTTTCTTCGTCCCCAGCCGAGGAAGCTCAAGTAGATGACCGCCTGAAAACAACAGAGCTGCAGGACTGCGGGAGGACAGGACTAAATCTTTCGGATTTGCGTACAGTTTCCGGCACTTAATATCGTTATCCACTTATGCAATAAATGGCAAACGGCTCCTGATGTGCGTTTGCCGCTTGCCCACGCAAACATGTTTTAACAAGTCGTTACGCGCCGTAAGACCGGCAGGTGCTATCAGATTGGTCCACCAAAAACGTCAAATTATGGCTTCTTTAAGTCAGGATCTTCGCTCTATTTTAGGTATAGATAACATTTTTTCATCACTATAATTCAATTTTCGCAACTGTATTTACATATTCATAAAAGGTAAGAAGAGGAAACCGGAAAAAGTAGCTAACCTCCATGCCAGGAATGCTCCAGAGAATAGTTGCAACCAAAAACGAGTATTTGGCTCCATTCATGCCAAGGGCTATTCCTCCCAGTGTAAAACAAATGGGAAAGAACATCACTGCGAGTGGAAGAAGACCCTGCAAAACACATCTTCATAAAAAGAAGTTTATTGAGGAGGTAGTCGATAGCCTTCCGTTCATTATTAATCAACAATTTTCGATTTATATTATGCACGCCAATTTAACTGTTACGCAGAATTACATTTGCCTATAAGTAGGGATCGCAAGCTCCGCCCACTTGGCGAAGACACTTTTTCGTCAAAAGTTGGTCTAATGCAAACAACACCTTAACGGCTAAATTTTGTGGCACCAAATTTCTAGGGATAATTCTTAGATACCAAAGCAACACAAAGTCGGTTGCCCATGTTGAAAAATTCACCTCTGTGAAGGGCGGAACGATGAAAACGGGACGTGGTCACCAAGCGAAATCGCGATTTCATAGGAGTAAACTATGTCGCAACGCGTGTCTAGTTACGAAGGGCAACCGATATCCTATGCATCTTGGCATGGAGAATCACATAGGAATGATAACTTTTTTGAAACCAAGCTTGTTCGAGTGTTTTAAAGATTTTTGTGTTTGGCTCTGTGTCCAGCACGCCTAACACTTATGCATCTTCCATCGCTCAAACCCTCATGTGAAAGTGGCTCAGTTGGGAAGAGGTCGGCATAGTATTCATGAGGTCGAAGGTTCGCTTTTGAAGTTGGGCAACGTTTTTGCTAATATTAGTTATGTAAGAATAATACAGAAAGCGCATTTTGGGCCATCAACTGCTCCTCTATTGACAAATTATTGCGAAAAATGGGTCGTTATGAGAGAATTGAGTTTCCATGATCATGCGTAGGGGAGGGAGAGGCAGGCAATCCCAACTTTTGAGGTCTCTATGTTGATGCGCCGAGCGCTACTTTTCGGTCTGTAACTCGGGTTAGAAATCAAATTTTGAGAAACGGCCAACGGGATGTTGTAACAGAGCCTTCAGGCTATCATTTGAGCTCATACACATTGTTCAGAATATTTTTTGGCCAGACACCTTGCGGTCCCTACCTATAAGTAGACTGCGTGAAAGATATGCTAAATCCCTACGACGAAATAGCACGCAAAACAAGAGAGCCGATCAAAAAGCGTAGCGTGTGTGCTGGGTATAACAGGTCGGGTGGCATGCATAATAATTAACTTTCCAATTTATTCCCATTGTGAAAATCATGGCGTATCAATCGCTGTAAAGTCTTGCCTGCATCATTAGTATCCTCAGAAATCTCTTCTGTAGTAGAAGAGTCTTGGGGCTCAAGTGAACATGTACAGACAGTAGATGGCGCTTGATCTTGCGTACGAAGAACGTCCAAAGCGCATACGAAAATGCATACTGTGGACCGACACCCACAAATGCCATCGTCAAGACCGTCTTGTAGTTCTGAAATTGCCATTTTTGAGGAAAACATAGCTATGCAGAGTGAGTTGGAAAAGAAAGTAGGTACTACAATATATAATATGTACATGTGTACATCATTCGACTAATCCACTAGGAAAGGTTGTCTATGGAACGTAGAGACAACCGCTCCACGGAAATATGACGAATGAGAAATGCACTTAGCTTCTGATTTAGAACCTCTACTGTGTTCTAGGCGCAGCGGAGAAGAATGACGACAATTGTACTGATTTATTCCTTCTGTGCACCATTATTCGCGAACTTACATTTTCTTCCTTGGGAAGGATTGGCTCTCCGTATGCCCTTGCAGGCGTGTCCGGTGGGAGTTCATGTGCTTCTAGCATAATCGCTCGAATCGTTGGCTCGTACGATGACAGTGGAGTGAAGTCATAGGCGAAGAACTGCAATATCATTCATTAGACAGGGGTTATTTACAAGTACGATACATATGCGTACTGTTTTATTATGCATCCTAACCGGACTGTTAGACACAGGTAAGTTTTTGACCGAGTTTGTCCATCTCATTTTACGCACTATTTCGTCGTTTCAGCATATGTTTCACGCAGACTACTCATAGGAAAAAAGAGCATGAATGACAGTTATATTTGCTTGCATAATAAATATACAGGGTATTTTTTTACAGTTTAGATCAGAAGTTCAGAAGGTGGTTGACTGAATTGCCAGTATCCCTGGGCAATGGCGTCCATCTAACAACGCTAATGTTGCATATCAGAATATGGTATGCCTAACATACCAATGTAATAGCAAACATCACGACCGTAGGCGCATACGAGTACAGCAAGGCCCTTTTAGTAGATATTCCTTTCCTGAAGATTGTTGTTGAAAATATTACGCAAATAATAATGGAATGATATATAATAAATAATAATATCAAATTTAATAATGGATAAAGTATTGATTTGAATTGAAGCGTATGCACTTTTACCTGGTCAGCAGCAAGTATTGACAAATGCACGGTCCGGGAATGAGTTCCCAGAGAAGAAATGTGCACACTATGCATGCAGCCATATTGAAGTCGGCCATCCATTTGGGACAATTAAGAATGGGCCCATAGATGGCGAGTACCACGGCTTCACTTGACATTATGTAGGCCTGCGCATATTTTGATTTGTTCAATATGTGCAACCATAAGGGGGTTCAAATACGGTATATGTGTCGTCATTCTTCTCCAACTCGCGGTCGTCTATCATGGAGTCAGACAACCGCGCTCCAGATAAGAATGACGACAAATTCACCGTTTCAGAACTCCTAGTGTCATACCATTTGTCCCATTCCTGACGCAATCGAAAGAAGAATGCCATAGATAGCACTGATTATGAGACAGTACCGCAGTGCGACCCAGTCCGTTTTATATGCCATGGCAACTTTCAGAAACACTCCGTTGAGTATGAAGGAAACGATGGATATGATGGACATGGTTGTCATAGTCAGCTCACGAAGCATCTTTCAATGATGACGGGTAGTCTGGAAAAATACCCCTTACATCAAGAAGATGTTGTTGCTGTTCATCAGAAATTCTAATATTTGTTCTCTGATTGCTTGAATAAGCACGTTTTCTCAACGCATTTGCTGAAGTCATCGCCTATTTTCTTGAAAATATAATTACGTAGGAGTCTGGGGCTCAAAAACGGCAAATTTGTCGTCATTCTTCTCCACCGTACGGTTTTCGATCATGGAATGAGAAAACGGCGCTCCGGAGAAGAATGACGCCAAATGTATTTACCGTTTTTGAACCCCTGGTAGGAGTGTCGATTACGCTATTCTTTTATGTGATCTCTGAAGAAACGAGAGGGTAGTGCATTATTATTAGGATAGGAAATCCAACCGAAAGTATGATTTCAGTATTTAATTCCCTCAGAGCGGCTGTCAATAGTATGAGAGAAACACCAGCTCCGACGGAATTAGACGACAGAAAAATGCACTTTCGCATGGATTTCCTGCCTACCTAATTAATATGCATCCCAACTGAACTGTTACTCAGGACCTCATTTTCCTATAACTAGGTGAAACATTTGCTGAATCACGCCTGTGGGTCAGAGGAACGGCGAAATGGCACGCTTAACGAGAGGGGCACAGTCGGTCAAAAACGTTACGAGCGTACTCTAACAGCTCGGTTAGGATCCATAATACAATATGAATTGTGTCAATCGTAGTTGCTAGAATATATTATATGAGCGCCTTCGGGATCATAATACAATATCAATAGCTACGAATTTAACACGTGCTCTGTGAGAATGTCAATCACCCTCTGGTACAATTTTGTCAAGATTTTTTCAGCGGTCATTTCAGTAGTGGTTTTTGATCTACAATAAATTTATGTAAAAATAAAAGATAGAACTAGTCTCTATCTTTTAAAAAATAAACAAAAGGTCATAACTCGGTTCAAAGTTGATTTCAGAAGCTCATCTTGGGGCCAAATTAAAAAAATACTCTTAAAGAATTGCTACTAAAAGACATACCGTACAATCAAAATTTTTCGGGACAAGTCCCGTATGATACGGTATTATACCGTATTCTTCCGTATTTTGCCTGTAAATGGCTAGTATCAACTCCAAATATTTTTTGAACAATTCCATCGTGTTCTGCATGAAATTTCGATTCGGACGTGATACATCACATATTTTATTTCTTCCCGTGGAAGTGGCCAGAATTTTTAAAAGAAAGTCGGCCTGCAATTAATACCAAATTCGGAATGATTCAATGTGGTCAGTTTTAATCTGAATTAGTTGAATCTTGTTCGTTGACGACGTTGAAATCTTTACTAGTATAATCCAACATATACTGACCAAATTGGAGCATTCTGAATTTGGTATAAATTGTAGGCCGACTTCCTATTAAAAATTCTGGCTACCTCCACACGAAGAAATAAAATATGTGATGTATCACGTCCAAATTGAAATTTCATGTAGAACATGATGGAATTGTTCAAAAAATATTTGAAGTTGATACGAGCCTTTTACAGGCAAAATACGGAAAAATACGGTATTTGTCCCGAAAAATGTTGGTTGGACGGTAGGTCACCGGTAGTGATTTTTGGGTCACTTTTCACTATTCTCGATTTTTCGGCTATGTCCAAAAACCAACTTTCAGTCACTGGCTTGACCCCCCCCCCACTTTTTAGCATCAATATCGAAAGAGGACATCAACACAATAAACTTTAGTATTGGAAGTTTGTTTGAAATCATTTTTGTTACGAAATACACGCCCACAAACACATTTAGCGATTTTAAGCAATTTCTGTACGTTCAGAATTTTTTTTGATAACTTTAGTGCGCGCAATAAAAATTGAGATGTATAACGTTTTATGTAGAATTTCTCGCATAATATATTTCTGCAATAAAACAGATGACTTAGGGTCTAAATACAGGGTGCGCCATAATTACCCGATCTCGTATTATTGATGTTATAGCAAGAATATGAAAGGCTATGTTAATATCCTATTTTATAGTGATAGTAGGGTATATGATCCTTAATTCCCGCACACTTACCAAAACATACCGCTGAAGTGGTATATTTGTTGTCGGACGAAACATTTGTCACTCCTTTAGAAAATG
>JACMIF010005288.1:0-10861 GCA_014805445.1 Diplogasteroides magnus | reverse complement strand
CTTTTTGCCATGGGGAAGCGGCCACTCGAGATGCAGGGTCGTCATATTCAGCAAATATCCGTCATGTGGTCTAGTATATACATGAAAAATTTCAGAAGTTTTCGAAAACTGAGAGCTGAGATATCAGAGAAAGGAGAGTGGACGGAAACTTATTATCGATACTGTATTCCGTGAGGTTCGTGAGGTGTGAAGTACTGACGCATCAGTTAGTCCAATCCTTGTTTCATTCCAATAACAAGACTAATCACAGGAGGCTCCTCGGCCTCAGGAGGCGGTGGTGCAGCCGCTTCCGGCGGCGGAGAAAGTGCGGGAGGAGGCGGAGGCGCATCTGCTGCCGGTATACTAGTTTAATCATTAATCATCGTGTCATTAATCATCATTATTTTTTCTGATTAACCATTAATCATATGATAGGAGGCGCCGCTGGTGCAAGTTCGGGTGGCGGAGGAGGCGGTGGCTATTCAGGTGGATCCGGAGGCGCCGGCGCCGCTGGTAATCCCTCATTAACACATTTCGTTTTCTAATCACATTAACTCCAGGAGGTGCAAGCTCTGGCGGATCCGGAGGAGGCGCAGGAGCAGCATCTGGCGGTATCTTATAACCTAACTTTCTTTCCAACTCAACACTAATCGTAGGCGGTGCTGAGAGCGGAGCAAGCGCGGGAGCCGGAGCGAGCTCTGGAGGATCAGGAGGAGACGCTGCAGCCGGTAGCACGGATTAACTAATTCTTATTCTAACAAAATAACTCTAGGAGGCATGGGAGGAGGGGGAGGTGCTTCGGGTGGAGGCTACTCCGGCTCATCAGGCGGAGCTTCGGGAGCTTCGGCCGGTATTGATCCTAGTCATAACCATTTTTAGTATCAACCTTAGGTGGCGCGGACATGGGAGTAAGCGCTTCTGGCGCAGGAGCCATAGCGAACGCTGGTGGCGCGCCTGCTGGTAATTAATCAGTTACTAAGTATATGCTAACTATTCTGTATCAAACGATAACCAGTGTGTTCTTAATCAACGCTGTATAAACCCAGCCCTAGGTGGCTCCGAAGGCGGAGCATCACTACCCCCGCCGAGCTCACCAAGCGGCGAACCACCTGGCGGTAACTAACTTGTGTTTGGTGTGGCGGGAATGACCTAATTGCATAGGCGGAGCAGCGGCTGGCGGTTCTGGATCATCGGCCGGAGCGTCCGGTAATCCTAACCATTATATGTGTGAATCCATGACACCCGTGTAGGTGGAGGAGGCGCTGACTACTCGGGCGGCGGATCCGGGCCCCCTATCGTGACTTCCAAGAGAGAGGGTCCTCCCGGACCGCCTCCACCAAGTGCCTACATGAAGAGGGTGGTCGCGAGAGGAGCGCCAAAGAAGAACAGACACTGACCTCGTGTCCGAGTTCGCTAACTGTGTGATGAACGATAAACTGACTAACTGCATGACGATACTGCACGGATATTGAAAATTCATGTTGACTGCGATTGCGATGGGGAATAAGACCTATAAGTCGGTAGTAAAGTCCATTTCTCGTTCGCATTTTTTCGCGGAGCGGTTGTCTCGACGTTCGTTAGATAACCACTATGGGTGGACTAGACGAATCAGAAATTCCCTTTACCACGGATTTAGAAGCCCTGATGGGGAGCAGCACAGCAAGGAGAACTTGGTAGATAATGATTATGGTTGTTCCAGGAGCCGCAGCCGCTGGCGGCGGAGGTGGAGAGGACGGAGGAGCTCCTCCACCCGCTGAGGGTGGAGGAGGAGGAGGAGGAGAAGCTGGAGGAGCACCTCCTCCCCCTGCTGAAGGTGGCGGAGGAGGTGGAGGGGCAGCACCTCCCGCTGGAGGCGGCGGAGGCGGTGGCGGCGGAGCCCCCTATCAACGCAAGTACAGAGCTACCGGAGGCACAGCCGGACGTGCATAGATTGTCTCTTTGTTATGCTGTCGTCGCCCGATCGAGGCTTGATGATAAAGTAGTCTTTACAAATGTACATATTACAAACTACGATGCCTGGGAAATACAGCAAAATGAAAACTGTGAATGGTGTCGTTCCTAAAAATAACAATTTTGACTTCAACGGCAGATTATTTTTTCAATTGTTCTTCATAACATATTCAGTGCACGAGATATTTACAGACAACAAGTACACATGGTCTAGGAATGGGGTTAGATGGTATGACTGGACATCCGAGGACTTGCTGGTCCGACGACACTGGCGCCCGACTTGCTCACTACAGAGATCCGGCTGGTTGTCGAACGTCTCATGGAAGGAATGACGACTCCGAGTTGATCGCGGAGAACCGCGCCATACTCCGTACTGAACGAACGAAGATTTATGTTCCGAAAACAAAAAAAATCAGTGATAAAACAGTGTCATGCACTGTGGAGACCTCGCTTTGGCTCACAATGCGCATTCTTTTGTTATGATTCATGATGAGCTGTTGCCTAACAGCTGCTAGAGACAGAATTAGAGAAAAGAATACACTTACAAGTCGATTCAAGGTTTATACCTTGTACATTGCTTCATATAGAGAATTATGCATGATTGAAGGGACAGCGCAATATTGGCTGGCACACCGCACTATCCATGACGCAGAAGCGAGTACATACCTTGTTAAGAAATATATGAAGTAGTTTGAAACAAGTGCAATATTGGCTGGCACACCGCTTGACAGTCCCACCAAGAGCAGATTGTCGGGGTTATTCTGAAGTCAATTGTTTGCAGGACAAGCACTACTTGACTAGTACCCCAAACAGCTGTCCAAAACCGAAGTTGGATGCTTGCGTGATGATCCATCCGCCTACCACTACTGCCATAACTATGAACAGAGATCGAAAAAGCTGTTTCATGGCTCTGGAGTCGCCTGCAAGGTTACAATTGACATCAAGTTCTCACTATTGCTGATTGTGAGTGAAGGACAGCAGCGTCATGGACTGTGAGATAATGGTGAAATGGATACTTCAGAAGAGGAATTATGAACATCTGTCCATTTCACTCTTATGGCACAAATGTCCTTGACGCAGTCGCCTTTCACTCCTGCTTCTTTTTGAATAAGAACAGACTATCCATGAACATTAATTGTGCTCACCTCTGGACTTCAGTCTCCAGTAGACGGTTATATACACGAAGACTGATATGAAACTGACGCCCAATGAGCTCCCGACCCAGATATAGAACCCCTCGCCGAGAAACATGGCAGGAATTGTACACACGGTCATCCTGAAGGTGGCCGAGTGATTATCATCCCAATCTACCAATCAAGTGTTCGCCGGCTCGACCCCCTCACCCGTCTTTATAGTAAGCATAGAGGAGGTAGGCCTGACTGAGTGTGTACACAAACATTAGTAAGATATGAAGGCCGACATATGGAACGCTTCGGCGGTAGAAGCCGTAGCTAGAAATTCAGGATTATATCCAATTGACCCGAGTGAGAGAGAAGTACACACTAGGGTGTCGCAAACCGCTCCCGGGAGTCCCGGCGTGGAATGAATGATGCCGCCCTCTTCCCGGGAAGAGAGGCAAATGAAGAAAGTACAACGGGAATCCCAGTCATGGATGAGACTCTCATTCTTCAGTCATTCCTAGCGGTCTAATTCAAGAGAGAAAGATAGACCGCTCTGACTGAAGGAAGAATGGGATTCCCATTAAGACTGGGATTCCCGCTGTACTTTTCAACTGGCGCCCTTCATTCCCGGGAAGAGCTGCCTCTCACTCATTCCACGCCGGGACTCCCGGGAGCGCTCCCATTTGCGACACCCTAGTACACATTAAGGTTTCTAAATCGGTAGTAAGGTGCATTTCTCATCCGTCTAATTTCCGCTGAGCTGTTGTCTCCATGCCCGAAAGACAACGGTTCTGTGTGGGAACGCCCATTGGAACAGGTTTCAGAATTCCGAAACTCATTAATGGGGAGCGTTGGTATCTTCATAATGTTCCATTCTGTTCCGTAATAGCGGTACCTGTTCCGAAACCGCACGGCACAAGAGGACTGAAAGAGGAATGGCTGTTCCGAAAGTAGAGGGGACACCGAGTTTCGGAATTCCGAAACTACCGCATGTTCCATAATGCGATCCCTAGTTCTGAGTTGATTAGACGGATGAGAAATGTACTTTAATACCGCTTTCATGTCTCTACCAAAAATATATGATGATGTAAAATAGATCTCAATGAGAAGAATGTGCTCACTTTCCAGGTGAGATGCAAGCGAATAGCCTGTCTAGTCCTATTGACAGCACAGCAAAGTTGCCAGCCAAAACTCCAATTAGTGGAAGCGCCTGAAATGATTTATTCTTTTGACATTAATGCTACTAGTCATCAAAATAATATTATAGATGTTACTCAGAACCTCATTTTCCTATTAGTAGTCTTGGCAAAAGTCCAATTCGCAACTTAAGGTAAGTGAAAGCATGCAAAAATTTGAGAACGTATTCGGTCAAAAAGCGTAAGGTGCGTACTGGATATAACACTCGGGCTGGGATGCATAATGCAAACTGTAATGGAGGTTTCACCTGTAGTATCAGACAATTGGAGTAGGGCCGAACTGTGCCTCCGAGTAGCAAATCGTAGACTAGAGGTATATGACCGCACGTATGAAGGCCGTCGAACAATGCCGATAGAGCAATGAGGATATTGCAGGAGTCTCGCATACGTCTGAAGATCAGACTATGCGCAAAATTAAGCAAGTTGGTGGGCAGCAGATTCCTGTTCCTTCATCGCTGTTTCCTGTTAGCCAATATTTTATTGAGAAAATGCCTATTTTTCAAGTCGCACGTGTTCATTTCACAGTTATGGCGCAAACATTTTGCCTGGTTATACATTCCGAATGAGTCTTATGCATGGAGTTCCTAATCTCAAAATGTAAACATACTTATTGCTGATAGTCGCTATGATAATGAGTAGATTCGTGGAGACGCCGATCAATGTGCAGCAGAAGTAGAAGCATGCGAGCACGTAGATGACTGTGGGCATTTCCATTAACGAGGCTGCAAATTAATTTTACTCTGCATTTCTATATGACTGGAAAAATATACAAATATCTAGCAATTTCAATATCGACTGCTATTGAGCTAATGGGCTGTTTTTGGCTGTCAATTAATTATACTGCACAGATTACGCGCGTCACAAAATTTAGATGAACTTCAGAGGTCACGTGACAAGCTCGTGAGGCGTGATCCGACTAAGAAAGCTGTTAGTGTCTCAACGATGCTGAGAGTGACACAGGCACATCCAGTTCAGCTGAGTGAACCTCATTCGTGTCTCCTGAGCTACTACTATCGGCTTCGTGAGCTGGATAAGAGATTAATAAGACAAATAAGGCCAAATTGATCCGTTCAAACTATTATTGCGTACTTTCGTGCGACACCGAACCGCGCCTTGAGAAGATTGTACGAGATGTAAAAGCTTGTGCTATTTTCAAGCACGCTTTGATCCAATCATTGATCTTTATCTAATAGTACCTAGTTCCTTCCAGTACTCTAATATTCACTGAATACTCAGTACAGTACTGTTGGCACAGTACTATTCAGTACAGTACTATTGGTAGTATTTCCTAGTACTAGTACCTTCCAAATTTGAACCCTCTCTTGAGCTATTTTCCCAGGCTTGTTTGAGCAAATCTGTCATGGGTGCAAACATCCCATGTCTTAACTGGTCTTGTTGTCAGATGTGAGTAGGCCGGTGCGATTCGAGGAAAAACGCAGGGGTGGGGGCAAGTGGCAATGTAGACTCTCCATGTGAACATTCTCACAGACTATTCTCCGTGGAAAGGAAGGAGTGTCCAAAGTAGCACAAGTCTCTTGCAAATAAAGACTGGTCCAGTCAAACTTCACTGATCAACTTTTTTATCGGGAACACTTTTACACCGTTGTACCTTTTTCGGGGGTACAATGGCACGACGAATAGGTTGTGGATCCTATTCCACAAACGTTGACATGTGCTATTTTTCCCCGGTTTTCTCTGTCCGTTTTGATGGTGGATTCGTAATAAGGGACTGCAAGTGATGACATAAAATGATAATAACGTCTTATTTGTCAATATTTATTTTTGCCTGCGGTGCAATATCTTATCGGACGTGAACGGCTTTGAAAACAATAGGTTTGAAAAATGAGCCGCCGTTCCGCTCCGAACATCTCGCATTCTGTAGGCACTATCACTTGAATGAGAACACTGCAGATCAGAAGCAAGGACTAAAAGAGTATTTGATTCAAAGGCAATCGTCAGCAATAGGTATTTGTGGAAGATATTTGCTGTTTGTCGATTTATTCGGTATTTAAGACCCTCGATTGCGAACGAAATGTCGTGGCCTTTCCCTTCGGCTTCCAGCCTCTTGTTGGAGTCTCGGAAGAATTCTTGATTGCTATTCATCTTTATTGAACGCTCGTCTTCAACGACTTCATGTTTGCTAAATGACTCTTGTTACAGAAACCATGCTGCACCTCACCACTCGCGACTCATTCAGAGACCGTGTCCTTCTTCAACGCTTCGTACTCGTCAAGTAGGATATTGATTTGTTACATTTGATGATTGGATTATTCAGGGGAGGTCATGTGCTCAATCGTGTTTGGCTTCTTAAGGATCGCTTCACCGCCTGATTCTTGCAATGAAATGCTCAACGCTTATTCATGATACTGTGACATCAACACTTGAATAAACGAATGAACTTCATGTCTCTACTTCCCCTATCACATGACAATTCAAACACATCAAGTGTACAGTTACTGCCTTTCTTCTACTATTCTCGATCACGCAATAACATTTATTCTTCGTTCTTGCATTTTTACATTTATCTTCATCAACTCCAACCCTCTCAACCTTGGTTTGCCCAGTAGGCCTTGTATCGGGAAGGTGAACTGCACCATCTTTCTGCACACATGATTTGGCCAGCTCTTCTCCTAACTTGATCATAGGGGGTTCAAAAACGGTGTTTTTATGCGAGAATGTACATTTCTCATTCGTAAGATCCCCGAATGCTGGCTTTCTCTCTCATGTGATAGAGAACCGCTCCGAGGGAATTAGACGGGGAACAACTCCCTCAGGGCATATACAATCAACAAGGGTTTGCATTTATAAATGGAGCATGCCATCGTGGTCAGAAGGTCCGAAATAGAGAAGAAAAAATATTTTTGCTTCGATTTGTGAAAAGTGCTTCGACGTCCCGTTTACATTCAGCTCCACTCTTTCAGAATATCTGTGTTAAAAAGTATATAATCCTCAAGCCTAGTATATACTGGACTCGCATGAGATATGCCCCTATTACTTGATGAGAACGAAAACTATATGGCAGAAAGTATTCAGGCATGGAATACAAATCGTTCAATAACCACCATAATTCCGGGTTACCGTTTTTATGGAAAATAGGTCATATGAGTTTCGTTACATGTTGTATCATGGATTATAGTTTTTAACGAATCGTAATGATAGGCTGCAAGTGATAATAACGTCTTATTTGTCAATATTTAGTTTTGCCTGCGGTGCAATATCTTATCAGACGTGGACGGCTTTGAAAACAATAGGTTTGGAAAATGAACCGCCGTTCCCCTCCGAACATCTCGCGTCATGTAGTCACTATCACTTGAATGAGAACAATGCAGATCAGAATCAAGGACTAATAAAGGGTGTTTGATTCTAAGGCAATCGTCAGCAAAAGGTATTTGTGGAAGATATTTGCTGTTTGTCGATTTATTCGGTATTTAAGACCCTCGATTGCGAACGAAATATCGTGGTCTTTCCCTTCGGCTTCCAGGCTCTTGTTGAGGTCTCGGAAGAATTGTTTATTGCTATTCATCTTTATTGAACGCTCGTCTTCAATAATTTCATATTTGCTAAATAGCTCTTATTACAGAAACCATGCTGCACCTCACCACTCGCGACTCATTCAGAGACCGTGTCCTTCTTCAACGCTTCGTACTCGTCAAGTAGGATATTGATTTGTTACATTTGATGATTGGATTATTCAGGGGAGGTCATGTGCTCAATCGTGTTTGGCTTCTTAAGGATCGCTTCACCGCCTGATTCTTACAACAAAATGCTCAAAATTGCCTGTGCATGACACTGTAACATCGACGAATTAATAAACGAATGAAAATCATGTCTCTACTTCCTATTTCACATTGCAATTCAAACTCAAGAGCAGGGTTACTGCCTTTCTTCTTGTCTTCTCGATCACGCAATGACATTTATTCTTCGTTCTTGCGCATTTTTCATGTTGTTATTAATCAACTCCAACCAACTCAACCTTGGTTTGCACCTAGGCCTTGTATCGGTAAGGTGAATTGCAGCATCTTCCAGCACACATGATTTTGTCAGCTTTTCTCCTATGGTGATTGATCATAGGGGGTTCAAAAACGGTGTTTTTATGCGAGAATGTGCATTTCTTATTCATCTGATCTCCGAATGCTGGCTTTCTCTCTCATGTGATAGATAACCGCTCCGAGGGAATTAGACGAGGAACAAGTCCCTCAGGGTATATAAAATCAAAAAGGCGTTTGCATGTAAAATGGAGCATGCCATCGTGATCAGAAGGTCCGATATAGTGAAGGAATGGGCTTCGACACCCCTTTTCACTCAGCTCCGCTCTCTTACAAGATCTGTGTTGTGTTAAGATCTTATACGATCTTTCATTCTTTCACTACTTTCATTTAGCGACCAGTCTATTTATGAGACTAAAGTTACATATGTTAAAGCCGTATTTATTCTTGTAAAAATTGAACGCCTGCAGATATATTTTACTGCTGACACACCTGTGAAATCATGATAGAGAGAAACCACAAAATAGCAGGCAAATTTGATTGAACATTGTGAACACAGTCACTGGCCAAATGAAGTGTTCGCACTCATAATATCAATTTGCTTTGCACGAATTTCATTAACTGACTCCATTTCAAGCCAAGAATTGTACTCTTCAAATATCGTATCATTCCACATTCCACACGCTCCATCAAATGGATCGGTTTCCCAGATATAGACATCCCAAAATTTCTCAGATATCCCCAGTGACCAAACACCACGTATGTCTTTCACATGTTTATCAGTTTGGAAATGATGAGTGATGGGAATCCGATCGATTGGGGTCAGTACTGCTGTCATTAGTGGTTAGTGAAGATGTCGTCGCTTCCGCCATCACTTCTGCTCCAGAAGATTGATCTTTGATCTCTGATGAACTCCCGAACTCTCACCCTGCGAGATACGTCGCGAGCCGTCCTCGTCGAGCGATTCGACTTCTGAATGTTGCAGATTAAGTACCGCAACGCGACCGCGACGCGTTGAACATACGTAGCCGATGCCTTGCTGCTTGTGGATGCGCGACTCGCCGGCGATCGTGCGGGAGACTGAAATTGATTAGTCAACAGCCGCAACGCGACCGCCGCGCTTGTACCTTCTGCTGCTGCAGCTGGTAGGGCGAGGAGCTGGTAGACCGTGCGTGGCTGCAATGCTCCAGATTATGGAGTCCTTGACCGCAACGCGTGCGTTCGAGCGTCGCGCGCCATTTCGTAATCGATGACGAAATATGCTCACTCCAGTTCGTGCAGTGGGCGACATGGCGGACACGCTCCATGCATCCGAGTTCTCCCACAGCTTCTGCTGGTCGATGCGCAGACGGCGCGCCTTGAAGTCGATCTTCTTGCCCGGTTCGGTCTGAGAGGATACGGTAGTTAGATTTCTATTCGATTACAGTATTCACAAGTATACTGTAGATCGTTGTTTATACCGTACCTTTAGATGTAAATCAATCTGGAATTCGAACTGCTTGTCGTTGATAGCAGCGTCAAGCTGCAGCTTCTTCGTCGTGATCTCGCCTGAACCATGACTACCGTAATCGCTTAGTTTAATAGGGTCAGATGCTAAGTCAGTGCAATGACTACTATATTCCAGCCACGAGGCAGATTATTTACTATGACTACCGTATGCAGTTCAATAGGGTCAGTCTTTGGGTCAACTTACTCTTGTCGTAGTTCTGCGGGTCATCGACGATGCTCACGTCGGACGGGCCGCCACTCTGCATGCATTGCGAGCGCGTCACCTGCAAACCGCGACGCGTGGAGCTATGCGTTGCGGTTGGAGATCTAATTGGGTCAGAAGCTTGCCCACGCACCGGGAAGATGGCACGACTCGCCGGGTCCGCTGGCAATTTCGTATTGCTGCAAGAGATATCGATCGATCAGCAGCGGATTACGGTAGCCTACCGTCGTATGTTCGCTGCGGGACTCGCGCTGGTGTCTCTGAGAATGTTGCGGCTCGGCGTTACAGGCAGGCTCCTGCTCCTACTTTCGAGCAGCTGCTGAAATACGGTAGTCCAACCAGGGCAGATGCCGTGTCGCACACCTGCTGCTCTGGACGAAGCACGCAGCGAGGCGAGCGGGCCCTGGATACGGTAGGGTTTCATTAGGTCAGATTGTATGTCAATTACCTGCCGAAGCTTGGAGAAGATGTGCTGTAAGAGCGTGCTGTGGTCTCCGAGATGGGTGAAACTGCGTCCTGCGTGCGCATCTCATCAAGTCGATTCTCGTCGTCGTCTTGGCTAAAAGATCGGAGCATAAGATCAAAGATCAAAGATCAACGCACATCTCGGCCAGTCGAACGGCGAATGCAGATCCATCTTAGCCACGGCGCTTCTCAATTTCATCATTACTCCATTTCAAGCGTCGCAGCCACTCACTTCTTCGGCTTATAGCTCCACAGCGGCGGAAGACTCCCCAGGAACTGCAATAGAATACCGTAACCCAAATGCTACCAAGAGACGGCCAAGGTATCAGCTGGTGTCAAACTTCTCACAGCTGAATCCTGCTTGTATATGCGTCTGTCAATGAATTTGTTGCACACGAGCGGCTTCTCGTCCAGCCTTGCGACGACCTGAGAGAGGATTACGGTAGCCTACTT
>JACMIF010005284.1:0-10864 GCA_014805445.1 Diplogasteroides magnus | reverse complement strand
TCCTTACAGCCCCCACCCCTCGTCTCCCTCCCCTCCGGTTCCCTCCGCCGCCCGGCGGGCGGGCGCCCCGGCAGTCTCACACCCTCTTCTATTCCACCCCTCAAAAGAGTGTCAAGTTGTTGTCATTGTCCTCTCGGTTCTCCACTAGGGAACGCATACCTTTATAATTTCGGACTTCCCAAGCCTCGTCGGAGCGGTCGTCTCTCATTTCGATAGGAGACCGCTCGGAAAAGATTGGGTAGGTCAGAAATTCCAATATTCTCCACTACATGGCATCCTTGGTGATGGAACGTAGGTGGAAGAGCTTGGAGAGGAGGACGTCGTTTCAGTACGCTAATAAGCCACTTGCCGTCTCTTCTTCGTCCGTTTTCAGCTCTTCCAAAGCCCAATTTGCGCAAAATTGGGGATGCGCACTCATGCTCTTTCATGCACGTTTCGTGTTTCCCCATTTTGACATTGGGCATTGTTCGAAATTATTTTCCGCCTAGCTCAACTAAACACTTTTCTGATGTCGTATCGTGTTCGTTCTTCAGATTATATGGGTAATTGGATATACGGTTGTGCACTATAGGGGCTTGGATACAAACAAGCTCTAAATCTGGAGGTATTTTCCCGAAAACAGGTGAAATGCCAATTCATGTGACTGGGTGCTGCCGTCAGAATGTTGTGGGTATTGAGAAGTGGATGACTTTCGATATGGAGTCCAGAGCTTGTAAATCGGCAAATTTGTTGTCACTTTTCTCCGGAGCGCGGCTTTGTCATTTTCTGATAGAGAACCGCGTACCGGAGAAGAATGACGACAAATTTACCGTTTTTGAACCCGTAATGGAGTCTCGCGTAGCGTAGAATACGGCGGAGTTCTTACGGCTATTTATTGCATTTCCTGCTTTGCCGTTCTAATCAAATTTCTGCACCGTGTTGTGCATGATTTCGTTGCGATTGCATTAAGAGGCTCACATCAGAGGTGACTCCTCCGGTACATTGAGAACGGAGTTACATATTATTTTGAGACTTGAGCAGACTTTATGTTGTGTGGGCATTAGCAAGCATTCACATAATTATCATAACTGTCGATTGCCTATGTATGTAAATAGGTTACGTGCACGCGTTTCTATAATAGTAAGTCGGGCTTAGTCTTGTCTGAGTCACCAACCGGTGGCCGTCTTCGTCATATATCCTTGTTACTGTTAGTTGTCTATCCTATAAAGTATCCGAGTAAGAGATACTCGTCCAGAGGAGCAGACATGACACTAAATAACTAAGTAATTCGGTAAAGTAAGCAATTTACTAATTTCATTCTCTAAGCAACAGCTGTGTTTCCTATCGCGTTCTGGATATATCTGAAATTGCCGTCTGCTCTGCGACCGGAACAACATGTCAGACCTCATAAATGCGATGTGTTATTCCTGTGCAGACGGGATGTTCCAGTATCCACCCTCTCCATTAGATACTAGGATTTCTAGATCGGTAGTAAAGTGGGTTTCTCATTCGTCTAATCCTCTCGGAGCCGTTTTCTATCCAACGTAGAAACAGCAGCTCTGATTGTGAGAGGATTAGACGAATGAGAAATGCACATTTCTACCGATTTAGAATCCCTATTAGATACCCGATTTCATTGCCGTTCCATTTCCAAAGAGCCAAAGACTACTGCTTAGGGGATTGCCTTTTGGAGCACATTTGCATCTTTTCTGTCTGACCGCATGGACGAGCAGTTGGCTGCGACGAAAGATAGACAGCAGTTCGCACAAGAGAACAGATAGATAAAATTTGTTCTGAGAGTCTATCCCTTTCTTAGTTCAGACTCTCCATTAGATGTCCGATTTCATTCCCGTTCCATTTCCAAAGAGCCCAAAGACTCCCTACTTAGACTCCCCCGCTCGAGTCTCTCGTGATCATCCTCCATTGGCTCCTTTGGGGCCAATTGTCTTTTGACGCCGCGCCTGCCACATCATTCCTCCAGATTGGGTAGTCACACTCGCAACTTGTGAGTCCAGTAGGGTTATTTATCGGTTAAACTGTCGTCATTCTTCTTCTCAGCGTTGTTGACCATCAGGGGAGAGACAACAGCGCTGCGGAGAAGAATGTCGGCAAATTTTTCTGGTATAGAACCCCTGGCGTCCAGTAAATCGTCCCCTTGTGACTGCACGTCGCGTGCGCTTTGCCATTCTGTACAGGCGGGATGTATAACGGGAACATCCGCCGCAGCTACTCCTCCATTCTCTTCATGTACAGCAAACAACAGCATTCGTTCATCAGAGGAGGGCCTTTCTTCCTCCATGGAATGTCTAGTATGCCCTCTGTCATCACCATTCACTGTGCCCTGGGGCCCAACAAAACATGTACTAATGGAACACTTTGCCTGTTCCATCCTCCAGTCCTCTCACGCTTCTCGATGTCCAAGGGGAAAGGACTTGTCAGATCACTTCCTCCCATTTCAGTCTATTCTTACCATCAGTAGGGAACGCATTTTCGAAATTCCAACCTCGCTGGAGCGGTTGTTTCTCACTTCGATAGACAAACGCCCGGTGGATATTAGGGAGGTTAGAAATTCCATAATGCGTTCTATTCACTTCGCTCTATTCTTAGTCGCTGTTCCTATAGAAATTCAATCTCGAAGTTTAGACGTTGCCCACTTTTGTCCAGTGTAAACTCTCACCACATGGCCTACACGACTCTCACTCCATAAGTGTCACTATGACTCAGTCCTCATCCGCCATTCTTCGCCCCCATTGACTCGAACAAAATTCTGGACATTTGAGCTTTTCTGGATGATGGAGCTTCTGGGCGTTCACGTTATGGTTGGCAATTTGACCACTTTATGGGCTATGTTCCAATAACACTATATTTGAGAGCTTACACTATTTTTTTTAAACATCAACTAGGTACTAACCATATTTCACTTCTCTCGCTGTGTGATTTGCACTCGTTTGTCAGACTTGTGTTTATGAAAGCTCGTCCTCTTAAAAGACTCTAGTACGGTTCCTAAACCCGTAATTTTATGCGAGAAAGTTCATTTCTCATTCTTCTAATCTCCTAGGAGCGGCAGTCTCACTCTATGATAGACAACCGCTCCTCGGAGAGTAGACGAAAGAAAAATAAACTTTCTTGCATAAAATTACGGCTTTAAAAGTCCTAGACTCTAGGGCATAATGATGCACTCTGGGAACTGTGAGATTTGGGAGGACAAGTCAAATCCTCCTTGTTCTCTGGGAACTTCATTTGTTGTAGGAAAAGCACCAGTTGAAGTTTGGGATCGACTTTTTGAAGAAATTTCCATTTTCTCTGTCTCTGCTCTTGCGGGAACGATTGTCTATCATTCGTCAGAGACGGCTACTCACCAATGCGGTAAGACAGAAAATATGCAAATGTGTTCCAAAAGTCGATCCCTACTTAGTTGAAGTCATGTTAAGACTTGAAGCTCTTCGTATGCATGGTACATTCTTTTTCTGGGATGTTTTCGCAACCTCCCACTCCTGAACAGTCTGCAGAATGAGACTCATTTCGCCACGAGGAGCTGTAGTCAACTGCCACCTAGCAATTTACGTGGTGACTGTGTATTACCACGCTTTCCTGCGAAGTGAAAGACAAGTGAGACATGGACATTTGCACAATAATGGTGAAATGGACTGATGTACCATCGTTTTCGTCGTTCTAAATGCGCAAGCGTCCATCTCACCGACATATTGCAACAGTTCATGGCTCATTTGTCTTTCCATTCGTGTAAAACCTCGAAAATATTGAATCTGACTCGATCCGTATTTACACGAGTTGTGCCCTGCCGCTATACTCCGTAATTCGAGAAGATGCTCCCACTACACCACTCATAACAAAATTACACGAGGACACACTTGCATAACAAAGATTCATGAGCACATGATCTTCGCTGATTTCATATTTCCAATCGATAATGACATCTAGCTCATTTACGATAGTTTATCCTTTATATTGAATCGCATCTTTGATCAACGTCTTTCAATGTAATTCATCCCCCGGTCTTTGCTCAACATGCTGATGTGTGTTTTCTTCAGTAATGTCAATCTCGCGAATCCAATTCCAGAGGTTCTCACTCGGTAAATTTGTCGTCATTCTTCTCTGCAGAGCAGTTGTCTCTTCCCCCTGATAGACAACCGCGCTGCGGAGAAGAGTGGCGACAAATTAGCCGATTTAGAACCCTATCCAATTGAACCGCGTGTCTTTCATTCTGACTTTCCGAAGACCACCCCTCATTCCTTTTCCTCCCAAGACACTATTTCCCCCACTGAACACGCCAGGAGGGGGGGTTCCAAACTCATTTCGGGGCTCCTTGTCCTTCCTCCATCTTCAAGTCTGTAAATACTCGAAATTGAGTGTGTCCCAGTCATCCTTGTACACTTTGGTGGAGGAAGTAGTAGGAAGTGATGTCGTTTGATTGTAACTAGAGACCGTGGATCGGCTCTCTCGAAGTATTGCTATTCTAGTGTATTACTATTACATTCCTATTCTCTGACACAATGTTGAGCTGTTGCCTCTCGCTTATTATAGACCGCTCGACTATGAGTTAGAGAAAAGAAATGTACTTCGAGAACCGATTCCTAAAAAAATTGCAACTTGTTCCTGGGAAAAGTGCATTCCTCTCGTGATATTTTTCGTTTTTGAGACTGAGTCGTACCTAGAGGTAATGTAATTCTAGTCGATCTTCGAACAGAGGATCATAACAAGTGGAGTATTCCCCACCCTCCTCCACTTCTTTCGTATTCCTCTCCCCCTCGCTCATAGACCACCATCACTAAATCAAAGCCGTGTACATATCCGATTCCACCCTCCTATTGGGTGTCCTCGGGCACCCCCTCTCGACTCTTCTCATGCCTTCCCGCCATTTCAGACTCCTGTACGGATTGTCCGAGAGCTACCGTATCCGAGAGATGGGCTGCGCGGCCAGCAGTGAGGTCGAGGAGGAGCCGCTGCACACTGATTACATATCAGCACGACTCGGACTGGCAATGTTGCAGGTTTGTGGCCTACGGGCACAGTAGGGAATAGAAGTAAAAGTGCATTTCGCAGTCGTCTAATTCCCTCGGAGCGGTTTGCTCTCTGATTTGACGGACAACCACTCCGAAGGAATTAGACGAATGAGAAATGCACTTCTGCTTCCATTTCCAACGCTATTTATGAGTTTTTATCATTGGTTTTATCTCATTTCACCTGTGCTATCTTACTTGGGCCATTCCAAAGACATTAGAAGAATGACAAATGCACTTTCCTTCCGTTCTTGAAAAAATGCGTTGTTCCATCAGGTCGCCATAAACAACTTGAGAGTGCTCCTAGACGCTTTATAGCAATTGTCCTTTTTTCCGCGTCTGAACAACAAGGAAAAGCCCTGGCGGTACTTTTTTCATGTGTTTTGACTCGGTTCTTCGAATGATTTAGAGTGTGGCAAGCAGAGGACAAAGCTGTTGAAAGGGGGCCAAGCCACTCCCTAGAGGTATTACTCCCTGGGAATGGATGAATGACCTCGCCAATCTCGGGGAATCCTCCACAATTGGAAAGAGTGTTGAATGGGGAGGGGAGTAGATGGAATGGGGGTGATTATTCAATGGCAATCTTCCCGAGAAAATTCTTAGAGTTAATCATGTACGCAAAAGGGTTTTTAATCGGTAGTAAAGTGCATTTTTCATTCGTCAAATTCACTCGGATCAGGTATCTATCGAACGCAGAGGCAACCACTGCGCGGAAAGTCGACGAATGAGATATGCACTATGCTACTGATTTAGAAACCCTAGTAACTATGAAAGTCGTTCATTTGGGACTGTGACATATGCACAACTTTTTGTATAGGAACTTTGCAGAGCTGTGCACATGTCATTCGGGCAAATGTCGGTTGTGCATATGTCACCCTTTGTTCTTTCTCGATGTCGTTTTATCACACATGTAGACATTCTCTCATCGTTGATATACAATTCATAGTCATCTTCTCGCTGGGCAAGAAGATGGAAACATCATCACCTAGTGATCTTGAGATCTGGGGTGGACATTTCCATGGAGAGTCGTATCTGTGGAGATGGTTTCGATGGCGATGCTGCAATTCTCGCCTTAGGGGAGATTAGAAATGTAGGGGATTGCAGGGATTCTGAATCGGCACATCAGTCGACATTCTTCTCCGCTGAACTGTTCTCTCATCCCCTGATAGACAACGAGGAGAAGAATGACGACAAATTTACCGATTTAGAACACCTAAATAGTTCCAATGTGTGCTCGTTCTGAAAGTGCGAAAGTTCTTCGAGTAGGACTTGGTGTAGACTGAAAATGAACCGCCCCGGGCTGTTTGCCCAAACATCTCTGCAATGTTGAGGAATTCGGAATGAACTCTTCAACGTTGCTTCAATTTATGCATGTAGTAGGATGTTCTCTGAATTCATCTCTTGTGTTCCGGGGAGGGAGAAAATTGAGTGAAATGGCTGTGTTCTTGACGTTTGAACTCTACAAATTGGATGGGGGCCAATTAGCAGGAGAGACTTTACAGGCAAACAAAGCTGCGGCTGCCCTGGCTGGAGGGAATACTTGTGCATCGGATTTGCAGCAGGAATTGGCACAGACGTGAGTACTAGGGATTCTAAGACGGTAAATTTGTCGTCATTCTTCTCAGCCGCGCTGTCGTCTCTCATGGGGTGAGACACCTGCGCTCCGTAGAAGAATGACGATAAATTTACCGTATTTGAACCCCTAGTATGTACCCAGTCGCACACAGAAAAATTACACTGCAAAATTTGGCTCCAACTGATAATATCTGCCTCTCAGCGACTGAATAATCTGCACCTGAGAGACAGATTATATCAGTTGGAGCGAAATTTATGGATATATCTGCTGAAAGAAGCAGATATTTTCTGTGTGCGTGTAAAGGACCACTGCGTCATGGACATTTGTGCCGTACAGGTGAAATGCCGCCATGATCAATAGTTTTCGTCGTTATCACGGCGCATGTGCCCATTCCAACATTATGGCGTAAGTGTCCATGGCACAGTCGCCCTTGACCCCTCAATCATCGCCAACAAATCATGTCATTCAGACTCATTCGGAAAGCCAAGAACGATGGCTGCACTGTATCTATAGTGAATGGATCACTATATATCGACTATAAATATGTTGGACAATTACCGCCGGAGGTCGTCTAATGAACTAATAACACTTCAATACCTGTTACACCTGTGCATTACTACTCAATGTTTTCGCTTGTTACTATTCACGGGTAATTTGCTGTCTATTTGCCGCTTCGTTTCGAGATAAAGTCGTACATTACGAATCCTACAAACGTCTCCTAACGAATCCAGAGAAACACTTCAACCGATTGTGGTAGTGTCATAGCGAATGTGTGCGACTTTTGATAAGAAACACATTTTCTGAGAATGCACTCATTACCATGATCGTGGCAGACAGATTCACTTCGTAGTGTGCAAGTTGTATTAGTTGAGACAATGGGAGAAGGTGGGGAAGGAGAAGGAAAGGGGGCGGAGTTAACAATGAGGTGGTGTATCGATGCAGAAATGTTTATAACAACGAGAAAGAAAAACAACTAATGGATTATTTACATAATTTTCTACCGCAACTAAAGTTATTGTTAAACCTACAGAGAGAAATTTGAGATATTTTATTATAACACTTCAGGAATGCCTGATTCGTACCTTTATGAACTTGGAAATTGAATGCCAGGCTTAGATATTCAAATGAGAGGAATACAAACATACGGCAAAGTATATTTTCGCTCAAGTGTTCGAAATTCCAAGCCTAAATTTCCATTCCTCCGTTTCTTTCACAACTGCACTGCGCGAGTGGGTAGAGACGCAGTGTATTTTTTGCGGGAGTTGCGCTCTCGCTCTATGGCGCTCTGACTTGCTGTAAATTTGTTCGCATTTTTGTGAATTTGCATGGTTTTTCTTGGTTATTCGAGTTCATCTTATGATTTGTTCCCTCTTTTAGGCAGCAATTGATGTGAACAGTTCGAAAGATGAGAAGCATACTGTTCCTGATGCTTGCTGCGCTTGGCACAGCCAAGATCCATCACTTGGCCCTTCTGGTTAGTGCTGCTTTTCACTCGTTTTCTTTATTGTGGTAGCTTTCATTTATATTTTTTAAAGGGAGATGCGAGAAGGAACGTCATTGTCACTGGATTTGGATTCAGCGCCGAAGGAACACTCGATGTCAACCTCACGCAGGTTAGACAAAGTTGACTTTTCTTCCGGGCTAATGCAACTTGAATTAATTTTTTAAATATTTAACTTGAATATATTTATTTAGTTTGCCGTCCCCGATCAAATATCCAAGCTCACGGATTCTGGCGAGACTGCAGAGAAACAGGTGCGATTTCGCAATAAGAGTTGAGCAGTCAATCGCTTGTTTTCTGTAAACTATGTAATATTAAATTCTTTTATTCAGGGAGTTATGGGATTCTCCATCTCACGAGGTAGCGCCGTTGCTTCCGGTGTCAACTCGAATCCTCACTTGTGCCAACTACAGCAGACTGATCAGGTAAATCCAGCAGCTGCGATTTTCTCAGCTTCACAGCGTAAATGCCTGTTACTGGTACCTAGTCAACATTAGCGCTATTTGCTACTTTCCATTTATTATTGTGTCCCTCACCTTTGATATGAGTGTGGTATTGACGGTTTGATAAGGCCCTCAACATCATGCCTTTTGTCACCCGTCAATCACACCAGCTGATGCATTGACATTGATACTATTTCGAGCTTGAAGTGAATACAAAGCATACGAGATCACAAACTGACATCACGTCATAGTTATAGCTGAAAATGGCTACGACGAGTACAACACGACTAATCCTCGTTCTGTAGGAAATACACTATGAAGCGTGCAGCTGGATTATGGCCAATACAGCCTAGGGTTTCAATATGAGCCCGCCGATATAAAAAAATCTTTTTGGTAAATGTATATTGTACGCATTAAATTTCTCTTGATTCAGGGCTACGATGCCGTGTTTCTGATAGCGGACCTGCCTCAGAATCGGCTGAATATTTATCGAACAGGTGATTATAAACGTCGTACCATGAAATTTATGTGATTTAGGAGTCGGCAGGAATCTTCGCATCTGCGAAACACATGAAAAGTAAGTAATGATCCCTTTTTCCCGATTTCTCGGCTGAGAATTTGACATCGAAGTGCTCGTGATCACACGGTCATTATGACGCGCGACTTTCTCACCATTTCACATAATGTTTGTTCTCACAGCAAACACGTGATGGGAATTCCTCAATCAGTTCACTTCTTCGTCCATGGGAGTTACCCTTCATCTAGCATCTGGCAGTGCCTTTCTCAAGGACCTGCATCAGTATATCTCTCTTTTGCTGCGCTTGAAAGTAGTAGACCTTTACTATTTTAAGGGTATTAAAATACCTTTCTCCTTGCACATCTACTAGTCACTAGTTCGCCGAATTCTTCTATTACAACAACCTTCCATATATGATTGACTGTAACAATTACGTCCTTGTCGAAATCAGTTGGAGTCAATATCGGCACCACTACAATATTCTTTGATACCAACGAACAAAGTGTAATTTCAGATGCGCGTTGCCTGATGAAGAGTACGACTCGCAGCTGATCAAGAGGAATGAGGAGCAGGCGAAGGCTGCTGAGGAGGTGAAGAAGAACAAAGAACAACTATCGGTACTCATGCTGTTGCCTGTACCCTAGTATATTGTGGGTTACTGTAGTATACTATCCTGATACAGTAACCCCGCTGCTGTACCCTTGCCGTAATCTCAAAGTCTACTGCAGTAACCTGCAATGCTCCAGGGTTCGGGCATCAGCAGACGATTCCTTTTATCGTATTTGTTGATGTGACATCCTTTCCATCTGTGGTAAAGCATTCTCCATCAACTGCTTGCTTCTCATTTCTGAGCAATATTGTTCAGACAATTCGTGCCAGGAGGGACTTGGGATTCATTAGTGCGATCAAGAAGCTCGTCGGTCCTTTGGGTACGCATTCAAAGGGAACGTGACATCTTGGAGCGGCCGTTTTGAAACTTTAATTTATACTGATCACAATAGCACAAGAATTCCAAAATGATCGTTCAAAATTTCTCAGTGGTATCCAATGACCATTAGCATTCCTAATAAAATCCTTTGCAGCTGGAGGTGGCTCAGCGACTCCATACATTGATTATGTCCCTCTGACGAAGAACGACAACCAATACTCCACCACGGTGAGTATGCAAGAGCATAGCTCGAAAGAGTCGCCCGCTATTTTGGCCATTGATATTTGCGCGTATCTATCCACGTTTGACCTGAAAAGGCTTCTCACTGATCTTCCTTCGATCCCAATTGCTTCACTTCTCGAACTATATGCAAGTGTTGCCGAATGCTATCCTACATGTTTAAATGCTTCTCTTCCGAACACCGTCCAACGGTGCTCCTGCACCGCTAAGTGTCTGCTGCGCAAATATTGGACCATATTCAATGGTACATAGAGCATATAGAGGTGAAGTGGTGTAGTGGTCTAAGGCGCCGCTCCCAATCGGTCAGTCGCGGGTTCAATCCCGGTCGGTTCCGCCTCCGCCCAACCAAGGCGCCTATCCTTCCGTGGGTCGGGGAATTGGTAGCGTTGAATCGCTGTAAGGTATCGGCCTGGAGAAACGAGTGGGACCGCCAGGCTTAAAGGGACGCTGTCACGATAAAATCATATTTTTGTTTTTATTTGATTTTGGTTCCTTTTCGTATATACTACAATTTAAAATCGAAAATAATTAGTAACTACCTTGAAAAAGTATTTTAAAATGAAAAAGACAAAAAATGGCTAGCCCCCAGCAAACCCTGTATAGCTGGAATTCGACATTCAAAAAATAACGGAACGGGAAATTCTCGAAATTTTTCCGACCGA
>JACMIF010005283.1:0-10864 GCA_014805445.1 Diplogasteroides magnus | reverse complement strand
CTAGGGGTTCTAAACCGGGAGTAGATTTCACACTACGGCCTCATTTCCCTGAGCGGTAGTGGATGCAAATCACTCCCGGCATTTCTTCATTACCGGACCCTCATTCCGGTCGGCGAGACTCACTCACCCCGTAGTACGGGGAGACCGACCGGTAGTACGGGTTTGAACGAGAAAGAGGGAAGGAAAACGAGAGAGTACGTACGGTTAGACGACCGCTCTGTCACAGAGGAATGAGGAAAATGATGTCGGGGGAAAACAACGGGCGACGAAATAAGTTTCGACATCAATTCAATACTTCTGACGCCTTTCCCAGATACAAGGACCTCTCATAAATCGTGCCCGTAATGATATTGTTTGAACTGAACAACGTAGATGTACAGAAAAAACCATTCATTATATAATTTTGATGTCCATGATGCATCAAATAGACAACGCATACAACGTATTGAAGAAACAGACGAATAATAAACATAATGTTGACATTATTAAAAACATGAAGTTAAACTATTATGCAAACAATTGTAACGGATTAAAGTTCGTCTTCGTCATCTCTATCGCTATCTACCTCCAATTTAACATTCACATTATTCTTTCCTCCCTCTTCCGCCTCCTCTGTGTCCTCTACCACTCTCATCTCATCTTCCAGATCCAAACTTCGGCGTGAGCACTAATATGATGCGCCCTGATAACAAAAATTGAAAAATAGCTTTAAATTTCTCTCCTGACCGCATTCCGCTAGTGCTGTGGTGAGCGCGGCTTACTTGTTTGGTACAAATAAGACACTCAGACTTCATCTTTCCTTCAACTGTGACTTTTTTGAAGTGGTTCCATAACAAAGCTGGGAGAGCTGACATTCCTAAAATGATGACAATTAGATCTTTGAATTCGTAAATGTATGTTTCAGAAGCCCTACATTAATCAGTAATGTTTTCCAATATGTTTCACCGAAGAAATGTACAGTCCACTAAAGCCCTTCATTGCCCGAAATATGGAAAGATCGAAGAAGTGGGAAAAGGCCCGATTCATAAACCGAATGTTCCCAAAAAATAAATGCGCAAAACAAAATAGCGGTAAAATATGCTTGCCGACTTTATAAAATGTGGCCGGCAAGCACACGCGGAATCTCCGCACAAGAAATATGAGCACCGCTGATGGATGAGGCACGCCGTCAAGCATAACATAAGTGAGCGCCCAGCTTCGCACGCGCGCCGGGTTTGTTGGGCTCTCCGCCGGCATTATGGGGGAGATACTATTGTGGCAACAACTTGTCACATTCAGTTGCACAGTTTAACTAAAAGACATTGATTTGATGAATTGATGTCGAAACTTATGAGAGGTCCTTGTATCTGGGAAAGGCCTCAGAAGTATTGAATTGATGTCGAAACTTATTTCGTCGCCCTTTGTTTTCCCCCGACATCATTTTCCTCATTCCTCTGTGACAGAGCGGTCGTCTAACCGTACGTACTCTCTCGTTTTCCTTCCCTCTTTCTCGTTCAAACCCGTACTACCGGTCGGTCCCCCCGTACTACGGGGTGAGTGAGTCTCGCCGACCGGAATGAGGGTCCGGTAGTGCATGCAAACCGTAGTACGGCATTGAATTTGCACCCCGGTATCCGGGTGGCCCGGATTTCTCGGTTTTGAATCCCTATTCTCGATCATATGATCGAGAGATAAATCATGCAAATGCAGCTCATCACTAGTAGAGACCGTGAATCGGCTCTCGAAGTACATTCCTTTTCTCTTACTCATTGGCGAGCGGTTGTTTGTCATTGGATTTAGAAGACAACCGCTCGACAACGCATTCTTACTCGTACGGAATGTGTGACCAGGTGGCTCAGATGGGAAAAGTTTTGCTTAGCATTCGTAGGTCGAAGGTTCAATTTTAACATAGAGTAACTTATTTAACAACCTTTTTGCAAAATATAAGTATGTAACAATGATAACGCATTACCATTTTTGACCATCAGTTGCCCCTCTATTTACAGTATAAAGCAAGAAAACTTGTAATTTTGAGAATTTTGAAAAAGAGAATAGAATTTTGTAATTTATCACCAGAGCCTACATATTTATTCCGGTGGTCAGGGGGGGGGGTGATTATCCATAGGGGGATGCGGTCCTGTCGGTGGTCTGCTTGAGCAGTCAGAGCCAACAAGCATAGTCCAGAACAAAAATTGATAAGACACCCCTGCGAGCAATACACCACTAATTTGGACTGAATTGGACGAGTTGTTCAATAGATTCATAATGAATGAAAAGAGTAAAAATAGAGAATATGGCGATAACGAGCAAGAGAGCAACTCAGAACTACTCGTCCTTGATCAATACATAAAAGTAATTCGAAACATAAACCCAATTTTTGTGCTTCATGACAAAGCTTAAAATGTTGTCGATCAGCTGATCGAAGACGAGTCATTTCTCTCGATCATATGATCGACAGATAAACCATGCAAATTTCGCCCGCGCAATCATTCCACTGTCGCTGCTAGTGAAGCGGTCATTTCTCTCGATCCATCTGCCAGCCCTAATGCTCATACCGACCTACCTATCGAATAAGCAGCTAAATCCCTATGCACTACCTTCGCAAACATCAGAGGGGACAAGTGGAAAATTTGTTTGGAAATATAAGAACATTTGCGCTATAGTGGTGAAATGGATAATGCCCACGGCTTTCATGCCTTTCGTAAGGAATAATTTCAGTTTCGAAGATCTAACTAGAATATTTGAAAGAATACATGTGGGGAGTTAAGAAATTGTTTTTCACTGTGTTCATGCGACCGCAGGGACGACCACTAGGAATCAAGTTAGATAGATTGAACTTCACCGGCTGGCAATAACGTCACGATACGAGAGCCCTAGTTTACATAGGTCACGAAAGTTTTTTCTGCGTTCATACAAATAAATTGCTCTCACATCTCGCCCTATTTTCTAATTATGCCTTCTTTAATCTTCTCATCGACTTTTGTCATTGAATCTCCCGTCACGAGATCGATTTGAACAAATGGTCAAAAAAGCGCCAAACGGAAAATTCACCATTTTCAATATGAGTTTATATTTACCTTTTTACTCGGATTGGGGTGAAATTGGTAACAGTTTTCTCCAAAGGTTGGAGCTAGTAGGCGAGTTCATCGTATTGTGATATCGAATTTGCCACTTCATTCGAAACCGCGAATAAGTTTCACGACAGCATCATCATTGCAAAAGCTGGCCATATGCAATTAACAAGCAGTGAATGTGGTCAAAAGCTAATTGAGCTGGTAACAATAAGCATGTTGAATATGCCCTCTTCCTATTTTTAGCAATTTGCTATAGGAAAAATTCATTTGTTTTGTGAAAAGGAAATACGTGTCACTGAATTTATAATTATTCTCTGATTATTGGATGATACTCGCGCGAAAGTACGTAGACATGACACGATACATATTCAACCATTTCTTTCTCATAACAGTGGCTACGGTAGATCGTAGAACTGAGCCGACGAAAGGAAGAGGTCTCCTGCAGGAATGAACAATTACTGTAATTCATATTTACTGAACGAACAACACATGATTCCATTGTACTGATTCGGCCATTGTACTGTTGTGTTTCGACCATGAAATAATTGTGCAATTCCAATCTTGCGAACAATTCTCGCCTGCATTCTCTGACAATTTAAAAAATTTTGAACAAATACGAATAATCGGTTTCAACCACGGAATTGTGATTTTGATGCCAAGAGGACAAAAAGACCGATGTTTACTAATGAATGAAGAGTTTTCTGTGGAAGCATCGCTGGACGACCGAAACACGGGGAGACAAAGAGGGTCACCACGAATAAATAACTTTACGGAATATGTTTTTTATCTCTAAATTTGAAACTGTGTAAGTGATCACTAAAAGAGAGCATGTCCTCTTTCATAATGCTCTTGAAACATAAAAAGATGTCATTGTTTTGGAATATTAATAAAAATTTCAGTTTCTTACTGTTAATTCTTAAAATTATTCAGTTTGCACTATTACGCTGATGCAGTAGATCGATCAATTCCTCGTGGGAGAACAGTGGCAATAGTGGAGAGGGTGAATGGAGACGGGAGGGCATTGGATCGAGGTGGTGGTTCTGGAAACAATTGGATTGCATTGATTTTTATATTTCTGAATCATCTACACTTCATTAAGTTTCAAAGGTGAATTCGAATATAAAAATGTGGTGAAAAGTAAATGAAATCTGTATTTTTCTCAGATAAATAACGTAAGTGCTTTATCGGTGACTTTCGCATTACTTGAGATTATAATTGACTATTTATCAGAGCGTATTGCAATAAAAATATAATTGCACAGTCAGGTTGTTAAAGCGCAGCGGTTAGAATACTGTAATGTACGTGGTTTGCAACCTATGATTGTACAATCAATCGATAAATGCGACTACGGCAATCGGTTATTACGATGATTATTATTATTAGAGACTAAGAGCCAGCATAAGTGTATATGAAGTCTGAAAGACACCAATGTCCGTAATGAATGAAGTGAAAGACATCGGTCGAAATGAAAGGCGCGGGGTTTTTTCAATGCACCGGAAATAAATCACAACTACAGCAGTAGTCATAGTTAGTATGAATAATCTCGGGGTTATCTCTTTAGTTTAATTACAATACTGGCCTCTGTGAGCAGAGAGAACGAAATAGCGACAGCCACAGGGTTGGAAGATGATGAATTTTATGAGGACTGCAGAAAGACTGTTATTTATCGAGAAGAAACATTTTCGGGTCCCAATTTCAGTGTTTACGAACGCAATGGTAAGTCGTAGAATGATCATTTGATCAGACAACTGATCAAACTAAAAAACTTCACTCACACAAGTAGAGAGGGGACCAAAGTGCGAATCGGCATCTTCGAAAAATCGCGCTGCGCCTCATTACTGCGGCTGAAGCTGGTGACTATGGCAGCTAGTGAGATCTTATGTGGGGAGTATGATAATTATGGATAAGGTCCATCATCAATAGATAAGGAAATACAGAAGACGAAACAAAAGTACTACAAGGCTCATCCTAATATTCTCACTCTCAAACCAAGAGTCACGGACAATTGCGCCGTAATGACGAAATTAACGAATGTGCCAGCATATCATTATGGGACAAATTTTCACTCACTCACTTTCAATGAATTAGACGACAGACGAATGCACTTTACTACCGTTTCAGGACCCCTAATCATTGCCATGCTCTTTCTCGTTGGGGAAAAACATTCTTCAACATGGGGCCCAATTCACCTTCTGCTTCCATTATATTTTTAATATGAACTAACCTAGTTTGTCACTGTTTATCACAGGTTCTCTCAAGAAGTGAAAAATACTGGAAGATTAGGTAGACATTTGTGAGGAAAACGGGATTGCTAAATTCCATGTCTCCTGTTGAGTTCTCACGAGATGGAGCGATGAATTCAATCAAGCATTCGGAACTCTCAGTGAAGCTTTCAACCTGTCCCATACAATTTCTTGGGCTTGCAGTCGGCTATATTCACTCCACGTCGAGCTAGGTGAATTAGAGATAAACATATTGAAACGCATTGGACCTATGGCATGCCCTTGGGATCTATTTGTATATGATCTATATCTTCGTAAAACCGTCCTAGACATGCCGCGAAAGATTTATGTGGTCGGTGAAACATATTCCGTTGACCGAAACAAGATGATTGATTTTACCATTAGCGATTTTTTAGGATGACATTCCGAATCATGCTAAATATTCTTAGTCGTTTATTAAATTTATTACTATTTTACTTTACTTTACATTTATTTGTAGATTTACTCGGAGTTGATTTGATTAGATCTTTACCACGTTAAGCGATGCGATTGCATACCGTCAGCGGTTGAAGTGATAATGTTGTTTTGAAACTTATTCGAAGATTCGAGTGAGGTTGTAAACGCGCGATCGCAATACGAGATCACGACGCGATGGAGAAATGACACTTCCGAACATCCATTTGCGCACAAGCCTCTGACTCCGTCATTTTTGATTTTCATTAGTCGGTTCTAGCAGTAAAGTTGCTTATCTCATCGAGGCGATTTATATTTAGAATCAGTGCGAAAGGCCGCAATTTTGACTACTCAGCCAAATGAAGATTGAAATTGGAAGAGAAGTGAACATAAATGCCTACCATGAAACATATTTATATATTCTATGTAAATGCGTTTTTCATCGTTCAAAATCGGAACTGTGAGGTCGCCAACAATAATTGGACAGGTTCCTCCATTTACGCTTTCTCCAAGATCCTATTCAGAACTTGTTTGTAGAAGAGTATTATGTCTAGAGGGATGAAGAGGCGAGAGAAGAGATGAGACTGAACATAAAACATGTACTTAGCGTCAGTTTCGGTGATCATTTCTCAACAGTAATGATCCATGAAGATAATGGCTTTTGCGAGGCGTTTCAGACATTGTCTCAGAGGTACGACCCTTTCGGGTGTCCAAAAATTGACTATTACGTGTACTAATCGTTAATACCTTTGCCTTCATTCGGCACGTATTTACTGACAGTTTGAAACATATTATTTTCTTGTCACTCAAGAGTTTGCAGACCTCAACTATGCAAAACTGCTTCTTCTAGGCAAATTCGAGTAGATCTCTATTAGGGAAAGCAGAATGAACGCGAAAGTGCATTCCGTCTCTCTATGCTCTCCATATCGCGGTCATATCTGTTGTGTAGGCACGGCCGCATGATAGAGTGCACAGAGATACGGAATGCACTCTCGCGTTCATTCTGCCTTCCATAATCTCTATGTATTTCTTTCAATAAACGCAGCAATCACCTCTTCTACATTTTGCTCTCTTAAAAATTGCTCTCTCTTAGAGCGAGCATTTTAGCTCTTAGCTCTCTTCACTCATTTTGCCAGAAAAATGCCGTAAATTCGTGGTGCTTCTTCAACCAACTAACAAGCGCGTTTTCTTTGCCGATCTTACCCAAGTTATGTTTCAGACAAACTGTAAATGCATTTCGTCTCTTTCGATTTCAGTGAACTATCTTTGATAAAACTCTTTTTCAAATGAATGAGTAGTGATCTCTAACCAACCTTCTATTATCGGCAGAACCTGCCCTTTCGCAATCATAGTGCGAAATCGACAAATGTCTATGTTTCAAGTTCATTATAACAGAGGACATGGTCTCTTTCGGTGAAAACGTACAGATTTCTGTCCAGACATATGCAAATATATATTGGAAAGTGTATTATTTAAGGAATTATCCTCGTCTTCTCCGTCATTCGGTTGACCAGCGATACTTTCACGAGAAACTCACACGTAAACATCTGTCTTTTTTATCTTCACTGCTTCTCTGTGGATGCCCCGATTAATTATTTTAGTTCTAAATTTTGAAGGTGAAGACAAGAGCGGATTGTTCGCCACAATGCAATTGCGCAGTTATTTCATGATTGAAATAGTGCAAGCCCCTAAGTACCAGCACCATGGAAACCTTGTTGTTCCTCCTGTTGACATGGACTATTTTTGGGCTCCCCTAATCAGACGGAACGACGAACGAACGAATGACAGACGGGGCTTGTCACTCTTCGGTGAGTTTGGGCTTGTGTCTGAGTTTCCCAAACTTCTTACATGGGATTGTTATATGTGATCTGCGACTGATTCGCTAATTTTCCATTCAACAAAACCACATGCCACTATAAATACGCCGCTTTATTCCTGCAATTATTTTTCCTGCTTATTGCTCAAAATCCACCTGCAGCTTCCGCTGCATTTCTCGGTTGTCTCCTGATCCATTCTTGTATCCATTACGATCTATTCCAATTTCTCCTCTGTTTGCTATAGAAAACGATGAAGTGAAAGTCATTCGGAAAATCCGAAGATATCCCTTTTTTATGATTAAGGAATATCCATGATGGGGGTTTTCGTTGAAGGCATGCTATTTTCAGCCGGACAGGTTGTCAGAACTGTTATTCAGTCAATTGAATGAGTAGCACATGCCCTTTCGCAACAACTCTCGGATAATAGCGACCATCTCGAGAAACCGACAAATATCTATGTTTCAAGTTCATTATGACAGAGAACATAGACTATTTTGGTGATCTCTTCCTGGTTTCTATTCAGACAAACGAAATACATACATAACGCCTTTTATTTTCAGAATGACCCTCTTCGTCTCCCCGTCGTTCGATCGTCCAGTGATGCCTCAAGGCAAACTCTTCATTCACAAGTATCGCATTACGAAACACTATTGACAGCCATTAATTTCAATGCGTCTACCTTCATTGCTAGCGGTCGTCTCTGCGTGCGAAGTTAGATGTTACCGCTAGGAATGAAGTCAGACGGCTAGAAATGAAAGGATGTCAAAAACGTTCCACAATGCGATCCCTACTCACAAGAAAACTTCTGTATTTTTGTGCCCTCTGCATCAGAATAACAATCTGTGGATCAACCCGATTAATTATTTTCGTTCAAAATTTTCAACATTTTCTGAGAAACCAGGCGCGAATTGTTCGCAAGACTGCAATTGCACAGTTATTTCCTGGTTGAAACACAATAGAACAAGGTTCGCAAAAATCGTGAGATGGGATTCCGTGTTGTTCGTCTAGTAAATATGGACTGTTTATTTCTACAGGCGACCTCGGTCCTTCCATCGACTCCGTCCTTTGATCTGCCATAGGCGCTGCGGGAACCGCAGCGCCTTCAAACGTCACCATCAGTCCGGCACACAGTACAGTAAGCCCATGGGAAAATACTGATTGACACAGTGATTTATTGATCGTTCGCTCATTTGGAACGATGTTTGGTCTTAAATTTGCGATTAATACGATGAGCATGCCTAATAGCTGCAATTTTCCGGACCAACGAGGTCGTCTCGAACATCTTGAACACCTCTCAAGTGTCCGTTTGCATTTCGCCATTTTTACGAAAATGTTGATGTCTGTCTTGTTTTCATCCAGTATTACTTCGCTTGGTAGGCGGTAGAGTTGGCAGATGAAGTGCGAGAAAATGGTTGCTTATGATAGCAACCATTTTCTCGCAAATTTTCTTACAATCATCCGATTGCGAACCTCTTAAACTACCATGAAACGTATAATTCCCCTCACAAATGTTATAATTCCGCATCTTTGGCCTGTCTGGATTTCATCAAATAGACCGCTAAATAGAACATCTAGCATCAACATGAATGAGAGTATCTCGCATTCATGTGGTTGCCGGAACCGATCGAATGCGGGGACCGCGCAGAATGAACGCATACACGTTCACCGCGCATTCCACCTGCCTACATCTAGTTGGCGGCATATTCTATTTCTACGTAAGTGTCCATGTCAACGAAAAATATTACTTTACTAAAACGTATTTCTTTTTCCCGATACAGAAATCTGTGAATTTATCAAAAGCAAATTGAAAAAAATAGGATATCATGTTAGTGGAACATATTTCATGCATTGCAATGGAAATACAAATTTACTGGGCCCTGATGTGGTTTATTGGTTTAATCCGATGTCTAATTAGACATGAGATATGATTGCACATGGGCAGCTGTTGTAGTAATAATGGTGTTGTGAAACATATATGTTTTCAGATAATACAAATAACTCAATGACAGACTTCGATATTCTAGCGTGGATAATTTAATATTATCTGGTCTAGCAGGGTAATCTCTGGGAACTAAGGAACATCTATAGAACAATCACATTGGAATTGTTATTGGATCCGTTATATCGCAGGATTCGTAACATAAAATTTCGATAGCTTTTCGTAGTCGAAATCAACACAATACAGTGAACGAGAGAATGGAGCGATAGCATTTGAAGGAGACAAAAGGCAAGACTGAAAAATTGACATTCTTTGTGCGCAATGCGAGCAGTATTCAGATGATGGTTGTTTTTGGTGAAACACAGGCATCTATTCTCCACCAAAAAAATAACCCCTCCAAAAATTAATACCTTGATTTCCATTTTGAGTTAAATATTGGAACATGAATAATAGTACAGGTATTAAAACAAATATTGTGGGAACAGCAGTCTCGGAATAACGAAAATACATTAGCAAAACACACAACAGTCTAAACCTGCAGTACAAGCATGCGAATCATATGCCTGTGAAAGGTTTTAGATTTTTCGCTCAATCGCACACCTTTGTCGCTCAGTGTCAAATGGATATGATAACTGATCTAAAACTGATCATGCCCATGGGGGCATTTTGGAACTGGACTCTTTGGAATCGGGAGATTTTGAAAATGGACACTTTGGAACCTGGGACATTTTTGAACAGGACACTTTGATACTTTTCTCTGCCCATATTCATTCTTCTTTCTATCTCTGGGCGCGGAGCAGTCTCCAACGGTTCCAAAACGTCGGTTCCAAAATGTACAGTTTCAAAATTTCAGCTCGTCAAGCTTATATTAGGTTGATGCATAAGTAACGGGGTACTTATTTCAAACTCGATATCTTGACTTATATTGATTGCGGTCTCTAATCATTTTTACCATAGTATGTCTACATGTGCCCCAGCATACAGCCACCTCCTTTGCCCTACCCTCTTTGAAGGGAGTCTGGCGCGGTTTTCAAACTTAGCGAACCCATGATTTTCGGACCCCAGTTTTGGATTTTTGGCCGCATTTTTCGTGAAGTTGATATAGAATCGAACTATCAACTTACATTTGTAGGCAAGTAAAAGCCCGACGCGCCTGGGCAGCCGATTGTTCAAATATCAAATTTCCACGGAGTTATGATCCAAAATCCCAGACTATACGAAAAAGTGTCAAAATGCAGCTAGCCAGATGTGCTTCTCAGAGAGTAAGCGTAGAATAGCTAGAGTATCAAAACTGTGATTTGTGAACTTAAAAGAGTCGGAATGAACCAAGTTATTAATGATTTTGTCAAAAATACCGAAATCAAAATCCAAAAAAATCAC
>JACMIF010005282.1:0-10864 GCA_014805445.1 Diplogasteroides magnus | reverse complement strand
AGTCCATGATGACATAGGTGACCATACCTAAAACGAGTTCCTCGCTAGCGAACACCACCTAATGAACCAATGTGACAAGACTTATGCAACAACCTAATATAATAGCCCATGAAGTTGTCAAACATCATAGACTCTGTACTCACCTTCCAGTATACAATGGGAAGCATTTATCAGGCGTCCCTGGCGCGCTCTCCACGTCGTAACCTCCCGCGTAGAGATTGACTAGCTGAAGAGATCTGTTATTCTATGCTTTCGGAACCAAAAGTGCACCATTGTTATTAAGGTTTCTAAAACGATAATTTCAAGGAAGAAATGACATTTCTCATTCGTCTAATCTCCTAGGAGCTGTTGTCCTTCTCATCTGATAGATACGCATACTCATATATCCTCTCCAACTTACATTATCAGCCTGAACACTCTGTAGTGTGAACACATCAGCACTCATTATGGTGATTCTGTCGAATTGATGTGGTGAAGTCTTATTGAAAAGTCTCGCCTCGTAGACAGAGTACGGTGGGTTTACTGAAATTGAAAGAATTTGGTGAAAGCGTAAACACCGTGGATCCAGTCCATTGGAAGGAATACTAGTTGTCCCCGTATTTCATCAATTTTTCATTAAAGAAGTCGACCGGAGTTTTCCGAAGCGCTTCCCGACGGGGATATTCATACGCCTTGACAAATCGAGGGAATTGCATGGGAACAAAGCGTTAAAGAAGGAGTAAGGAGAGTTCCCTCTCGGATAAATCAATACTCTCCTTCTACTCATTCCTCCCCGTCCCCTCATTTCACACCGGACGACTTCTTTAAATATTGATTTCCACCGTTTTGAATATTGATTTTTACCTTGTTAATTTCTGCTCTTACCACGATCGAAGAATTTCAGCGAAACAGCGTAGATCACAATAGGAACAACGGGCTTGTGCGGTGCAGAATTGAAAATGATGTAGTCCGCGCCCGTACCCTGAACATTGCCTGATACAGAAATGAACGAGGAGACGGACAACGTTTCAGAACCGGACATTAGGAACGAGTTGGCAAAGTTCCAGGGATATTGTTTTTGGCGCTGTGCCAAATGTCTTGTTCCACCCTTTGGCTGAAAAGCTGTGAGACGTATGCGCTCACCAGACGTGAGTACTTTTTGAGGCCGTTGTCCAATGTCGGGATGAGAGTGGAGAATCTGCAAAGAAGATGGGATCCATTCAGATGAAATACTGGGTGATACTCTGAGAGTGAAAGACAAGTTCGCCCTGGAGATTTGCGCCAAAATGATGAAATATGCGCCATCGTTTTCGTCTTTCGATCGGCGCTAGCTTCCATTTCATGATTATGGCGTAAAATTCCATGGAGCTGCTAGCCATTCTAATGGAACAGTTTCTCAGAAGCTCATATTTACAGTTAAAAAATTCCAATAGCACGGAAGGAGGTCAGACAAAAGGCGAAAATATGATAGTGGCAGTCGTTCAAAAAAAGCGTGGGATGCGCAAAGTGAACGAACTTGAAGAAGGTTGTAATGACTCCGAGGTCCTGAAGAACGGCGAGTGACAGATGGTCAATGGCATCGGCAGTGTTACTGGAAGAGATGGATGCATACAGGAAACATCCGTCGCTACAGATGGGCAGTGGAATCTGAACGATTTTTCTATGAATGGAGCATTTGGTGCTAGGTTGACAGTTTGTATCATGCAAACTTATATACCGAGTACGAATTCTCCCTCAATTTCGTCCTATGCACTCTCTCATTTGCATGCTATTTCGTCATTTCTCCGACCGTTAGTCATGATTTTGAATAGCTTTCATGCTCAATCTGAATGAAAATGAATCAATGAAATATATGTATGTAGAGATATCCGTGTGATTGAAACATTGGAAGTGCAGTTAGAACTGCACAAATGGCATCGAATGTCCTTTCTGTGTGTAACTGTTAGGCATTCTAACGGAACTGTTCCTCACAAACAGAATCTCATTTTACTGTAAATAATACAGGTGAGACCCATACTAAAGAGCTTGTGGAGGCCAGAGAAACGACGAAATAGCACGCAAAACAGTAGGACAAAAAAGCAACATGTGTACTGGGTATAACGGTTCCGTTAGTATGAATAATACCTGCGCTTGTCCCTCGATATCAATTCGATCGTAGACCGCGGAGAAGAAGCGCTCTACACTAGCGTCTGAAGCACTCATCCTTTCCGAAACATCCATTGTAGGGTTTAGAGTTGGAAGTTTGTATGCGAACTCGGTTATGTTTTACTCACCCTATTTATCAAAGTTATATTGCTTCTGTGGAACAGTTCTGACCTCGCATACAGACTGCTTGCGTTATTAGGGTTTCAAAAACGGTAGTAAAGTGCATTTATCATTCATCCAACCTCCCACTCGCTTGTGCTCTCTCACACGGGGCAGTCGAACGCTCAATAGCGGTTTGTCGAACGAAAAATGCGACTTCACTACCGTTGGGGTTTCACACTACTTGAGTTATATTTTTATATTAATTGTTCATTGTGAAATCATGCTCAGATTATATATTTCAATAGCAAACTTACTTGTACATGTAAGCAACACAGCGACGGACAAAAAGCCTAGGAAAGCTCGCGACATGACTTTGAGTGTGGTTTGCTAGGGCCTAACAATCGCCTTTTGAACAGACAGCGGGTATGTTGCAACGCTTATCATATTGGGTGTCGCATGTGAGCCTTTTAGTGCATTCGTCATGTCTCCGCTGTTACCGGTGCGGTGCTCTATAAAATGCAGAGACAACCGCTCCTCAGAGAGTAGAGACACGACGAATGCGCTAAGAGACTCGCATGAGTCGCCCTGTTATCATTTCCATTATGTTTTTGTGGCCAAATCAGTCTAAGGCTGATCATAGGTATCACCAAAATACATTCAAAGAGAACTATTTGGTCTGAGTGTCTGACGTTGAAAATTTGACTGTTATTTCCTGGTTTAAATGTACCGCGTTTCAGATGTTTTCGATTGTCCGGCAACGTTTAAATATTATATGATTACGGCCCGTACTGCACTGCACTGCAAACACTCATAGGTAGCCCTTTTGATTCACAACATTGCTGCAACAACTCATATGTACGTCTGGCTCATAACGGCGGTCTCTCACAAATACATATCATTCCTTTGATAATTCCTTTGTTGCTGAAACTCAAAACTGACAAAGTCCAGTCTAGACTAACATGACTGGGCGCGGTGTGAAAACGTCATTAACACAACGCACAAAAGTCCAAGAGCCAGAATCATGTCCGGGGCAGTCTGATAGGAGACAATAATTACCTTTTGAACAGTCATCTGCAACGCTAATCTTGGCCGTTATAGTTTTATCGCTTTGCACCATAGATAGGGACCGCAAGCTCCGCCCACTTGGCGAGGGACACTTTTTCGCCAAAAGTTGATCCGATCAAATAACGCAAAGATGACAAAACATAGAGCTACAAAATTTTCAGAAGTTATTGTCCGATACCAAAGCAAAATTATCCATAGATCGCAGGACCAGAGAATGCACACCACTCCCTTGTTACCCGGACTACAGTACAATATAAAGTAGACGGATATTCAACTCGTTTTACATGACCAATATTATTCATAAATTCTTTCTTTCGATATGTTTCGAAGAGCGGAATGAAATATTGAAATTCTTCTGGAAAATAGCGTTTGTAAGACGTCACAAGGAATTCTCTACATTTGCATTTTTCCTCTAATTACTTACTTGCTCGCTTGCTGTGCCAAACTCTTTCCTCTTCATCTTCGAGTACCTCTCTTCACTTCTTCCACACACGTCCTCTATCTTCTTCTGCTTGTCCTTTTTCAGTACTCCCCCTCTCTACATAAGACGGGTGTGAATGGGGAGGAAAGAACATGCAGAGAGACTTCCCTCTCGCAGAGCCGAAGTTCATTCAACGGAATTTGTTATCGCCATGAATTACAACTGTTGCTGGCAGGTGAACGATTTATAGGACGAATAATGACTGCCATAGACATTTGCGGCACAATTGTGAAAATGATAAGGGCCGTCAATTGCTGGTGCATCTGTCCATTACACAATTGTAGCGCCAATGTCCATTGCGCAGTTGTCCTTCGCACGAATTATGCTAATTTAATGTTTCTGTATGGTTACTCTGTAAATAATGTTTTGTTCGCCATATATATAAGTGCAGAGTGCCTTGATATGTGCATTGTGGTTGAATGATTGTTCCTCATACACATAATGTATATTAAAATGTATTTGGCCTCCATTATTATTCTTTATTCCGTCAGACGAGTGGTATTCTCGTAACAACAATACGGATAAATGTATGATTGACTCTGGTACAAATTCCAAATTATTCTAAAATACAACATAACATCACTTCTCCAAGTGAACACTACGCTAATCTCTTCAACCATTCAAGAGAAAATAATAGCAGCAATTAACTTTAGTGCATTTACCTAATTATTATGATATGGCTTGAAAAATATATGCAACAAACATAGATGAGCTACGGTAGAAATCACCCAGTTCTCACAAATATCTTGATCTCCAATTACAACATGAGGATAATTTAGCTCCCAGTCTCCTTCTTAGGCTCGTCGTGCGCTTTTCCTGCAACGATGACTACCGTAATCAAATCAATATCGACTATGGTACAATTTCAGAGACAGTAATACCAGAAAGACAGCATACTGTAGGTTTCTAAAACGGTAATTTTATGCGAGAAGGTGCATTTCGCATTCGTCTATCTCCGAGGAGCCGTTGTCTCTCATGTGATAGGCAACCGCTCCGAGGTAATTAGACGAAGAAGAAATGCAGAAAATTACCGTTTTAGAAACACTGGTAAACAGCAGATTACCGTAATCGTTCAATCAAAATACTCACCTTTTTGGATACTCCTCGCTTTAAGGGCATCGTCTCCACAAATTCCGTGCTCGTGTCATCGATGTTCGCACCATGTTTCAACAGCGTCTCCGCAATGGCAAGATGACCTCCTTTGACTGCCAGCATAAGTGGAGTGAAGCCTGCAAGAAGATGATGCAATACCAGCTATTCTGCGCCCCTACAGGAGCGTTTGCTCAGAAACGCACGTTCTAGTAGTCTGCGTGAAACATATAATAAATGACGTGTCATGGTCAGGGAAACGACGAAATAGCATGCAAAACAAGAGAGTTGCAGTCGGTATAAACTCAACGGACGTACTATGCAAGCTCGGTTAGAATGCAAAATACTAGATATATACGACTGTGAAATGCTGACCGTTCTGGTCCTTGTGATGCACATTGGCACCACGTGCCACCAGCATATTCACAATTGATGTGTGTCCATTAGCGCAGGCAAGTGTGAGCGGTGTGTCGTTCTTCGAAAACTCCGACTGAATTATTGATTGATTGACTACCGTAATCCTCAGCCACTTACTGTTTTCTGCTTCTCTTCCAATTGCCGTGCACACTCCATTGCCAGTTGAGTCACCCAATTTATGCTCTCCTCAAAGGTTGATCATTCATTAATGTATTTTTTAAAAAAATTATAAATCCAAGCTGAACTGTTACTCAGGATCTTAATTATCTTATAAGTACTCTGGCTGAAACATACGCTAAATAAAGCACAGCTACCGCAATGAATCACCTACCGTAATCCCACTCGCAGTTCCCCTTCTTTCTTCTTCTTCCTCATCTTCTTCTTCCACTCTCTCGAGTGTGCGCACAAGAATAGTTGATGCAAACCTCACACGTCGACCGGCGTGACGCTGAACAATGGATACAGTATGACAAATCAGTCAACTAGGTCAGAAGCTAGATCAAACTTTGACGAAAAGCATCACATACCAACGAAACACAATTACTAGAGTAAGTAAACGCAAACCGCGACGCTGTCAAAGACTCTATTACTAGGGTGTGGTAAATGGGACTATATTAACATCCGATCCAAAAGTGCATCATTTCCTCGCCTGCGTCTATATTCGCCCGGTCGTGTTTTCGACTCAAAGCCACCACTACTCATGACAACTATCAATATAATCCCATTTACGACACGCTATCTATTACCTCTTGCTCCGCCCTCTTCGCCGTGGCCTCGTATTCACCCAACTTGTGCTTGATCGAATCTCGTAGTTGTGTGTTTCTCGACTGAAATGTTGAACAATTAAACATAGATAAATGAAAACAATTAAGCGCACCTCATAAAATCGCATTTACGATTAGGAATATGAAAATTTCCCATCAGAACTACCGTATTGAATCACATACCGTAATCACACTCGTAGTTCCCCTCCTCTCGTCTTCATCTTCTCCCTCTACTTCTTCCACTTTCTCTAATGTACGAACCCGAACTGTTGGTGCAAACCTTATAGGACGGGAAGCGCGATGCTGAACAGTGGATACAGTATGACAAATTAATCAATCAGGTCAGAAGCAATGTCAAACTTTGACAAAAATCATAACAAACCAACTAAACACAATTAATAGAGCGAGTGAACACAAGTTATAGAACCTTAGAAACAATAGAATTATATTGTTCGAAACATAAGCTTCCTATTATTTAAAGCTTCTCACCATCTTTGCTTTAGCGTCTGCGGTGTCCCTCACAGAAGATCCGGGTACTGTAGTCCATTTTCTGGCCGCAAGAGTGCACGAATAACTAGTCGTTTTCGTCTCCATTCCTACTGATCTTCCTGTAAAGTGGCGTGATTTGGTAGCAAATTTCAATATTTATATATACTATCGGTGAAACATATGACCAAAAATTAGGAGGCGAAGGCTGAAATAACATGCTAGTAGGAAATTGAACAGTCGTCATGAGGTGAGGCACTCAGAAACGTGATTTTAGTTCGTACATACAGTATATAAAAGGGGCTTGAGAGGTGATATGAATGTGCGCTGAGTAATGGCCCACGACCCTGACGAAGAGTGATAATGATAATAGCGTTAAAGGAGTCGTCCGGGGAGATTCCTCTCGGAGGAATCAATACTCTCCGTCTATTCATTCCTCCTAGATCCCTCATTTCTCACCGGTCGACTTCTTTAACGTTACCAAAGGTCGCCTTCTGGGTACACTTTTCAATACTCTGTGTGGCCCTGTGGATGTGCCGTGTAATGGTTAATTCCCGACTTGAGCTCGTCCCTTCCTCTGAATTCACAACTCTCTGACACAGGGGAGTAAAATCATTGAAACGATTCCAAAGTGCATAACCCCCGACAACTGTCCTTCCTATAATTCCTCCTCTTTTTTACAGTAGAAAGTAGATGCAATAAGTGCAACTGAAATGTTTTGTTCCGGTATAAAATAATCCATAAAGGGAATTTTTGGGGCAACTATTCGGGTAACGTAGTGCTGTTCGGCATCGAAAGTCGGAATCGTTCACTTAAAAAATCGAAGACATGTCATTTAGACACAAAGCTCTCATAGCACAATTGCTTTACATCGTGGAGAACGTGCCGATATACCCGGTGTGAAGATAAAAAAGTGTATGAAAATATCGGCTTCAAATATCTTTCCACGTATTAGGCACAATCACATTTCAATCAAATACCTGCTTACACTTTATTGAATATCTCTATCAAGGAATCAAAACTCTGTCAATTTTCTTAGGTGGACTCTCTAAAGTCTAGAAATGCGACGGATAGTTCATAAGTAATCGAAGAATGCCCTTGATCACGTACGCTCTGAACCGGATAAACATTGAATTATTGTATTGTAATGCGAATGTGCATGCCATTTCAATAATGGTTCGTGAACTCAATCTCTGGGATTACCTTCTAGAAACAAGAGACGACTGGGATGGGAGAGAGCGAGACTGTGATTGCGCAACCAGAGGGGGGAGTACATGCCAGTGACCCAGTAGGTATAACAGCTTGCCATCTACCAATCCTCGCGCCCTTTTTTCGTTCGCCTTTTGGCTCCTGCCGTATGCACTCACATTTTCACTAATATATTTGATCGTCTAATTACTAACTCCTCCCTAGCTTCACGTTGTTGACTCGATTCACACACATATTTAAAGTCTGTGAGACGCTTCCCGACGGGGTGATCAATATTTGAATTCTTTTCTCTTCTATTGCATTCCCTCGCTCTCTCATCTTGTCAAGGATATCTATCTCCCCCGTCGGGAAGCGTCTCACATACTCCCCCGAACGGCTTTTGAAAGATGCATTGATAAATATTATAAATTGATATTTCAGCATAAATTTTAAATGGGGGAAATCGATCCGGGGAAAGTTTGCGCGGTTCTCTGCGCCCTATTATTCGTTCCGGGGATGATATTCGTAATCAACATCCTTGTTGTGGAATCTGGAAGCATTGGTATATTTTTATTTATCTATTGAAAGATAGCACAGCGCTGAGTGCTCAATCATATAAAAACTGTCATATGTAGCAGCACAATCCGCCAAATATGACAGTTTAACCGCAATATGTGGCAGTTTCATACTGAATGAGGGTCAATGGCAGTGTATGTACCTATACTGTCTATATTGGCAGTATAATGGTAGATGTTTTCTTTGTGTTCTCAGTCGTCTATACTCCACTCGAAGCCATTTTCTAACAAATACAGTGACATACGATTGAGAAAAGAACTTTGCTACGGCTGTAGAAGCTCTAGTGCGAATATCACAGCTCAAGGATCTATAATATATTTGCACGGCCTGTGAACTCCTCTGATTTTTGAGATCCGCTGACGAAGGAATTTGCGTGTTTCGTGAAGACAAGAAAAGGAGCTGATGTCGATGTGCAAACATACAGGTTACAAGCTATTCACTATGAATAATGTTGGTATTATTTAAATACGGTGGGCTGTTTGCATGCGAACTCGTTTATGTATGAAGCCATGATTTCAGGGGAAACGGTGATGTCGTCTCTCGTTGCCCTACGATCACTCTACAAAGCATCGTGCATACTATTATGCTGAAATATTCTAAATCCAAAAACAGTTATTTCGTTGAGCCCAATTCTATCATGCGGTATCTTTGCTTTTTTTCTTGCCAGCTATACATGTTTTTTTTAAAATACAGTATCATGCGGATGACCTACTACTGGGATGAACGACTTTTTTCAATTCGCCAGGCATATATCACAAATGACAACTCGGAGACACAGTGGCAAAGGCAATTACTTTATCCTTTTTGCTGATGATTTTTTGTAAGCTTACACCGAGAAATATCTGTTAGGGATAACGTTTCTTATATTTACTGCATGCGAGTCCGAGGGTCATAATGTAAATTTCAGACGGTTGGAAAAAACCGAAAGGATCGGTAAATACTAGAAAATTATTATGCAATTCAGCTGCAACAGAACTGAAAACTGGCTGCACAGTTACGACATCGACGTTCGATTTGCTAATGGAACCAAGTTTGTAAATCGCATTTTCAATAATAAAGTTTTGCATAGTTTGTTGTATTTAAATTATAATATATTTTTAATAAAAATTAAATTTGAAATGAAAAGTGAATGTAGCGCGACGACTCTTCACTGGCGCTGTCCTTATCCCATGTATTGCTGCGGAAACGAGTGCTGTCAGACCGACAATAAGTTCTAGTGAGTCACATCTAGAGAACCCATTATGGTGTAATTTCTAATTTCCTCAATCTCGTCGGTTGTCTCTCAATTGGGGTGTCGCTAATGGGACGTTATTGACAACCGTTGCCTTCTAGCCTTCTAATTCCTAATTCTTCTCTCAATTTGCAGAGACAACTACTAGGAATGAAATTTGACGGCTAGGGTCAGTGGCTATCAAAAGCGTCCCAATAGCGACACCGTACTCTCATTTCGTTAGTTTTCCAGATAACAAATAAATTGTATTTAACGCATTTTTGCCTTTCTATAATAGTTATGTACGTTTGACCATGATGACAATCGCTTCAGCTGGTGCCAAGAATTTACCAGATTAAATTGAAATTTGCTGGAAACTGTCTCAATGAGCAGATTCCAATCCTGAGCGCATGCACTGGACAGGAGTAGATCCTTACCTTTTTATCTCTTGTCTTTGCAGTTCAGCAGATGGAAAATGGCACGCGACGGCAGGCGGCATTGTCTTGTGCTTCATCCTCGCTACTCTAATCATTTGCTGGGCGGCCAACGACAAATGCAAACGGTGCGTGTCTTTCACAAGATCTTTTTGGGTTTTCGAATGGGGGTTTCTAAGTCGATAGAAAAGTGCATGTCTCATTCGTCTAATTTCCACGGAGCGGTTTCTACTTATCCCAGACAATAGCGTGTCGCATTTGGTGCTTTTTTAGTGCATTCGTCGTATCCCCGCGGAGCTGCTGTCTATTCATGACAGAAACAACACCTCCGCGGAGATTAGACGAACTACGAATGCACTAAATGCACCAAATGCGACACCCTACTAGACAACCGTTCCGACTGTCTTTGATGAATGAGAAATGCACTTTTTAACCGTTGTAATTGCTGGCAAGTTTTGCCATCTTTTCCCTTGTTCGTGTTCATTGTTGCCGAGAATATGCAACATCTCATTACAGACTGTACTCATCAAGTTCGACACAACAGCAGCAAGCAGGGACAGCACGATATCAACCGGGAGCTCAGTCACCTCGGATAATCGCCCTTCATCCACCGGCTTCTGTTCATTAGACCACTCGCAACGATTCCCATCGTGTACAATGCCCAAGGAGGCGAGATTCTCGGCAAAAATAGTGATAAACGGATTCGGGATAGTCGAATAATGTGGTCTTTAATTGCTGTGAGATGAACTACCTTCGCAGTGGATAATAAATAATTATCTATATGGATGTCAACAAAGTGCTCGAATGTCTCTGTCCCGTTATGGGGGGGGGGGGGGGTATAAACCCCCCCCCCCCCCCCCCCCGCGCCCAAAAACAAAACATTTGTTGTGTTGAAATGGGCGAAAAAATTACAGGAAACGACTGGGGT
>JACMIF010005280.1:0-10873 GCA_014805445.1 Diplogasteroides magnus | reverse complement strand
CGTCGGAAGATAAGCCATTTTCTCGCAGGATATTTCAAAAATGACAATTCTGAATTCTAGGTGTTGTGGGGAAGGCCGAGAGCTATGATTTGATGATGCATGATGTAGGGTTCATATGAAGCCTTCGACAACTTATGCACGGTTGAATGTGTCAAAATTTTGGGTTAACATTGTGGCCTTGCCATGCGCAAGTCTCTTCTTATTTGACTAATGAACAGTATCCATGATTCAAACATTGTACGGCTAACCTAATATATCAAATTTTGTTAGTTTCTCGACTTCGAGTTGATAGCTAGGCCTAATTAACGAGAGAATTGCATAATGAGAGAGTGCATGGTTAGACGAATTTCTTATTCTTGCACGCTCACTTCCCTTCTGACCGGCTGTGCATAGTTCAGACACTTTATGTTAGCACACTTGTGAGAACAAAAGATCAAAGTACTCTCTTCTAAGGTTACTAAAACGGTTGAAGAGGGGCTTCGTTTGTCGTCTATTTCGCCAAGAGCGGTTGTCTCATGCATGCGATAGACAACCGCTTCACGAGAACTAGATCATAGACGAATGCACTCTACGACCGTCTTTGAAACCCTACTCTATTCTGTGAAATGCAAAATTTGCTAGCACATTTCACTAGCATTTCGTAATTGTCCATGACGTCATACAAATTAAGGTCGGCAGTTTGTATGCGAAGTCGATTATGTTTCAGTGACACTATAAATCAACGTTATGTAGCTTCCGTGAAGCATAACTAATCTCGCATTCAAAGCGCCAACCATAATAAAAAATACTCATTATATTCTTCATGTAATCTGAAGTGAAAAACGTTCTATATTTAGTGCTGCTGTAACATAAGACGAATCACGTCTAGAGACGATTAATGCGACGAAATAGCATGTTAATGTGAGAGAGTAACCGTTTAACAGTCACGAAATCAAGGATAGTGTTCGTACTAGGGGTTCTAAAACGGTAATAAAGTGCATTTCTCATTCGTCGAATCTCCGCGAAGCTGTTGTGTCTACGGGCGATAGACAACAGCTCCGAGTGGATTAGACGAATGAGAAATACACTTTATTACCGTTTTAGAACCCCTAGTTCGTACTCGGAATATCAGTCCAGTTTACATGAATAATACTCGCCTGCATCTGCCCATTATCCTTCATCCACCCGGGCGCGGACCAGGGGGAACCGAAGAGTTTGATTCCACCAGAGTTTGCCTGCATTTGCATCGCCTGCTGGATGTAGGGGATCTAAAGGGGAAGGTATTTTCTGTCGATCATGGGATTTTCAGTCGTGCCACAGACAGTAAGGTTTCAGAACAGTAGCAAAGCGCTCTGGAGAGATTAGATGAAAGACAAGTGCGCGATTTTTGGAAACCCTTGTCCACAGTATGGCTGCTGGGTCCATTCTAGCATGTCCCTCTATTCGATGACACTACTAGTACCTTGAAATCGAAGTCCTCCTGCGCAAGTGCAAAGTCGTTCAAGGCAAAGTCGCCGGGTGTATCATCGTAGGAGTAGATTCTGCATTATTTTAATGATTTTAATACAAATTCTGCCTATTTTTCTGCGTATTCTTATTTTCATAAGGAGCAGAAATACTTGTTTTTTCTGATTATTTTTTCTGATAAATTTTTCTGCTTATTTAACAAATTCTGCCTATTTAAGACAATTATTAATTTAACTGCCAACCTGGTCGAGAAGTCCGTGCTGGCAATGGGCACTCGACCAATCGTGTACTCGGTTCCTAAATTTTTTCTCGTTTTTCATAGGGTGGACAAAGCAGGGCAGTTGTTATTGACAGCCGTTAACTAGTCGTCTAACTACATTCCTATCGGTCGTCTCTGCGAAATGAGAGACGACCGCTCCGAATGCATCTAAACGGTTAGAAATAACGGCTGTCACTTACTGCCCTGCCTTGTACACGTGTTTCAGCGTGCGACTTTATTTCGACTCACCACTCGGTCCAAAGTACTGTTGCATCAGCAGGTTCTGTGCTGTCTGAGGCAACGATGCAATATTGATTCCAGCAGCATCAGTGAACGCGCCACCGAATCCTATGATCTGAAAAAAAATTCTGGGTTTCTCAACCAAAATCAGGAGATCAAAGAGAATGAAGGGAAATTCAACCTGTTGATAGGCGGTTGAAGCATCGAACGTGATCACTGGGGCATCTGGATAAGAAAAGGGTATGAAAAGGGAACACAATCGCCTATACTACTCCGAAATAGCTGCGGAGGCGAGTCTACAGAGGCTTTGGATCAAGTAATAACATCGAATTTTGATACAATGACGCTAAGTACTATTGTGGTAAACGGAGTTGAAAGTCAGCCTCTATATTAGGAGCGCGAAACCTATTCAAATCATGACTAACGGTGAGAGAAACGACGAAATAGCACGCAAATTTGAGAGTGCACAGTCGTCAACCAGATGGAGTGTGTGTACCCGGTATATCAAGTTGGTTTTCAACAACAATAATGTCCACTTTGAATACCTACATATTCCTCTCATAGACTCACTTGCAAATGAGGAAATGCTGACGGTCGACTTGTCCATTCGCTTTCCCGATGCCAGCGCAGTTTGATAGAGGACTGCCTGAACAATATTCTCAATTAGGCGTTTGCAGCCAGTATGCGAATTCGGATATGTTTCATCGAACCTAAATATATTTCGGAATTTATATCTTTCGCGAAACATAACGATAAAAATTGACAACCCTATTCTCAATGAAACTGTCTTACCGTTCCACTTGCAATGGTTCCTAGAGCCTCTATCGTGTCGCAATACGTGGAGTTGCACACGCAGACCATGTTGGGATCCGACCCGTAGGGATACGATCGCTGGATGCATCCTGGAAATGTCCTATAGCTTTAAAGTGAGCCTAAAAGCCTTTAGTGAAGACCACCGGACACTAGTTCAACTTCGCCTAGAGTGTGGACCAGTGACGTACCTGGAGTGGCTACAGCGACGTCTAGAAATGCGAAGAAAATGCACGCTAGAGAAAATACCCTGGGTAGCATCCTTAAATTATTTGGGTTCAATGGCATCCGCATTGAGACGATAATTAGTTCCAAAATTTACGCGGTTATACAATGAGAGAACGCGAGTCAACAGAAGAAGAAAGGGGAAGAAGAGGATGATTGTGACTCCTGGTGCCATGCACGGCTTATATTGCTGGGATGACGTTGGGAGTTGACAGAGATGATGCCGATCACGCCATCGTTGGCTATTTGCCTTGATTCTCTCTTCTCGACCACTTTCTTCTCTACGGATACTGTAACCCATAAGAGAAAACGGACGACGAAGTTGTAGAAAATGCCCCGGTCAACGACCATCTGATTACTGTGCTTATTGTATATTTTATTCGTAATCTACTTCGAAATCATCACGAGTCGAAAACACATGTCATAACTGTCGAAACATCGGAATCAAAGTCGTCAACTGGATTCTCGGGTGAAAAGAGGAAGTAGAAGGAAGGTGAAGTAGGAAGTGATATTCAGGGTTTTAGTTTTTGTTGCGGGTTTATTAATGCATTCGTCTATGGTCCAAATCTGGTGGAGCGGTTGTCTATCGAGTTATCCTATGCAATCACAATGACTATTATTCACAATCATTTTCACCACGTTTTTGAGCTTTATTGTCTCGATGCGTATAAATATCTATCTATCGAATTAGTGAGACAGGCGCTCTTAGTGTTAGTGAATCATACGACAGAGAAATGCACTCAACCACATTTTTGAAGCGTAACGCGCACCGAAATTCGTACATCTAACAATAAACAAAGATAGTCTCCGGTTCAGCCAGTATCATAGCAAAATCACGGCAATCCTATGGACTTTTTGAATGTTTTTCGCCAGTGGATTCGCTCTTCCCTTTCTAGGATTCCAATTAGAGTAGCGGCTATCGAGATGCCGGTATGGCTAGGAGGAACGATGAATATACCGACGCGATGAGTGTACGATCACGACGGGGTCGTCACAGCCGCCACTCGAGTTCCAATGGGTCATGTCAGGGTCAAATTTATAGAACCACGGTCTTCCCTCTCAGCAGTCTATTTCCATGTGATCATCTGTTCTGGGAGGATCTACTCCATTTCAAACAGTCTATATAACATAATAGTGATCTCACAAGTATGTTTTCTAAAACGGTAGTATTGTGAACTTCTTTTAATTCGTCTAATCCACTATGAGCAGTTGTCTATCGAGCGTAGATAATAGGTTCGCAGAAATTAGACGAATGCGAAATGCGCTTTGCTACCATTTTAGAATCCCTGCTCACAAGTACAAACAACACATGTCATAGTGCCGTCATTTTCTACAGGACAATCCGACCAGTGATCGTCTATTCAGTATTATTATTCCCTCCTGTATAATTTAACCCCGTTATCGCACTTCCCACGCGCTTTCAGCATTTGTCATGTAGAGGTAGAAATATCGTGTAGAAAAAATCGTGATGTAAATAGTTGTATCACAGAACAGAAATCGTTTTCTTTATTGCACCACACCCAATAATCTATAGAACGATGCAACTAGTCGAAAAGCTAGATTTCAGAGGCGGATTTGATATATTCCAAGGGGGCTAATGCGTCATGCAGTGTCAGACAATCGGACAAGATGTGCTAAATTTTTGCTTTTTGCTTTGATTCTGAGTTGCGGGTCTCGCTTACATTTCCACTAGGGTAATTTACGAGCAGTTCTCCGGTTCCTGAGAAATTCCATTGCTTGAAACAGTCTGAAATTACGTGTCTTGCATGTGATGTGATAGGGTGTCGCATTTGAGCGGTTATTTATAGCCATCTTTTTTAGCAGTCTTTTTCCAATCTTAGCGGTCATCTCACATTTCGCAGAGACGACCGCGTGGAATGAAAATAGACGGCTAGAATAGGACGGCTGTCAATAACCTCCCAAATGCGACACGCTATGATATGATATGAATAATAAGTCGATTTTAATTTAACATTTACCCGATACATAAACGGAAGCTGCAAACGATGTCAGATAAACAAGAAGCAACATAAGAAGTCTCAGAGGCTCCATCTTAGGAATGAAATCCGTCGTAAGACTGAAGTGATCTTTCGGCGAGGTATAAATACTGAAAAATCTTTCGGCGAAACCCCTTTGTCGGTCTCAATCTTTTCGCATTAAATTTGATTTATTGTATATTCAGAATGAGGCTGGAGACCCTAAATTCTTCAATTTTGCATTTCGTTTTCGATGATAGCCGAGCAGCTCGATGAATTATGGATAGGGAACATCTTTTTGACTGACTTTTGTCCATGCTCTCATTCGACCGGTCGTCTATAACGAACGAGAGAGAATGAATCACGGGTGCGAACGGACGAAGAACTGTCCGTAAGTCGTTCGCTATTTATGGATGTCAGTCACCATCTACATACACCTCAGGTCTACCTGACGCTCTGCGTCTCTATGCGATTGGGGTCGGCGTTTTATTCCCAACTGCCGCCTCCACCTTAAGATGAGTGATGTGCATGCGTTCTTTAAAACCCCTTGCACCACTCATTCTTCAGTGTTCGACCTATGCAGTACGTTCTTGTAACTCCCCGTTCATCCTCTACACCTTCAGCATCTACAGTAATCAATGTGGAGCTTCTCCAACCTCTTCTTCCTTCCTCCAAAGAAGTGCTCCCTCAGAGCCATCCAATGAAAGAGAGTTCTAATGTGAAATTGGTATGACGGTCAGTCTCATCGCATTAGACTGGATTTATTGTATATTCTGAATGTGCCTGTGGCAAAGCACAACTGCACATTGCATGGTTGGCAATTTGATCACTATTTGAACATGTGTGTGCCACCGTTCATGTGAAGATATACCTTCTATTGTGCATGGCCAATAAAGTAATGTATGCAGTCGAAAAGAGCTACTTCTCAATCAAAATAATCATTCTAAAATAATCATTTTGTGACTCCTCACACGGAGTCGGACAACACATGTCAAATGAAGTAAGTTTTTGAAACAAAAATAATAAACAAATAAACATAAGGAAGAATCTCCAAACAGAAATTCTACTTCGTGTAAATAGCCTCTTTGCACTACACCCAAATTCACAAAAAAATAAAATATGACGTTTTCGGCAGCATAATTACTGCCACAGGTAGAACACTGAGGCCGTGTGTAGAGTATAACCAGAAGGCTGAGATTTGAAGTAGAGATAATCTGCAATTTCTGATAAATACTGTTCGATTTCAAGCGTTTTGAAAAAAACCCTCAACTATGAGATGATGCTGGACTCGCCTGGTCTCTTCAGCCACCGATCGATTGGATAGACTGGGCCACAGTCTTGAGGTGTTGGACCACTGAGAACGTAACCAGCAAAGTATGGAGTTCTCTGAAAGTATATGAACGACAGAGTTTTCTTTCATTAGAGAATCCAATTTTAACTTCAAAGTACTAACAATTTCGGGAACATTCAGCATAGCCCTGCCTTCATTCATAAAGAAAAAGCTTAGCGGAACAAATTTTCCGTCCGGACATGCTTCCTGGGCCTGAACTACATATATACTCGAATCATAAACTAGAAAACCTGTTTCATTGCCGTAGCCGTCGGTTGCACAATACGTCCAATACTGCCAACTTATATGAATGTAATATTAACCACGCAAGACGATTATCTTATACCTCTCGCATATTTGTATGCATCATTTATTATACGGGTGACACAAGCTGCAGACGTAGTAGAACAAAAGGCATGGCAGGGGCATGTTTTCGAAGGATATTTCGGAGGACATTTGCATTTGCTCGAATAGTAATAATCCAGATTGGTCAGTGCAGTACTTGGCGGAGGCCTGTTGACTCTCGGCGTAGTTGTGGTTGTCGGGACGGTTTTTATTGTCGACAGAGATGTGGCTATCGCGGCCAGTTTGGTTGTAGATGGAGCTGAAACAGTGACTGATGCTCATATTTCAATCTATCGAATGTAATAGTGATAAAGTCCTCACGATAACATGCAGCCGTCTTCTCGTATGCCTTGAAACTGCTTCCATAACATTTCCTCGTTCGATCTTCTGTCATTCCTAAGAACACACATTTCGACAACTTCTCTGAGTAGATGAATGAAGTGCACTGAAATGAAAGAGGAGTTATTTTCGGAATAGTTCTGCTATTGGAATGTACCTCCGTATTTCGGCCACACATGTCCTCGCATCTCGATGCATTCATCTAAAGTGATTACTAACAATTTTTAGACTAAAACGGTTATTTTACATTATACTGGGGATAGTCGATCAATTTTCTTGCTTCCGACATGTCCCATTGCTTGTAACAACCTGCAATAACCATTCTTTATTATGTATGACTTCATTCTACGTGATAGCCAAAAACAAAAGGTCTTTTTTTTTACAAAAGGTCAAAAGGTACATTTCCATTCAGGACACAAGCAGATGGTCTTTTTGTGTATACTTAGCTCTCTAAATCTGTGTTAACTTACTTTCAAGTGAAAACGAAGATGGTAAGTAAGCAGCTAAGAGCCAAAATGTCCGAAGCATCTCCGTCAGAGCCATCCGAAGAATGAAGGAAATAGAAGCCTTGGATTCTTTCAGTAGAATTGCTCTTACGATCAGTCTCTTCGCATTAGGCCAAATTTGAATGTGAGTGAAAGCTGTAAAAGTTTCAACTGTGCATCAAGACCGACGATTTATGAAGGGATGCATTTGACTAGGATGGGTGGAAGAAGAATATCTGAGGTCAGATTTATCTCAATTAAAATGTCTTCTAACAAGATCGGTCCGAGAAAAAAATGCTTTATTATGATATGAAATGAAGAACTCATTCGACATTTCAGCAGAAATCAAGATCGACACAAGCGTATGCTGGCTTCACGTTGTTTAGAATATCCTGATCGATAATGTCGATATCCAAGATGAATTTTTATATTTTAATAAGCGAAAATACAGAGGGACACAGACACATTTGTCTATATGCTAGGGTGTCGCTATCGGAACTATGTTGTCTGTTCAGTCATTCCGAGCGGCTAAGTTAGACGGCGAGGAAGTGACCGGCTGTCAATAAATACCCGAAAGCGACACCCTACTATATGCCTTTTCAACTTTCAACATGACGGAACATACTGACAATGAAACAAGTTAAAATCCTGCTGTGTATGTAATATGAACGAATAAATAGTAATATAATATAATAGTTATTATAAAGAAAAACCTACTGCATTGAAGTAATCCTTGCATTTAACAGTGCCAAGAAAGTGTGCGTTGCATTTGTTCGTGATCTGAAAACAGAGCCATTTTATTAAGGCAAGGCATTTTATTAGGGTGTCGCATTTGGGACGTTATTGACAGCCGTTCATTCCTAGTCGTCTGATTTCATTCCTAGCGATTGTCTCAGTGAAGTGAGAGACAGCCGCTATGAATGAAATTAGACCACAAGGAAGGGAAGGCTGTCAATGCCGTTCCATAATGCGATCCCTATTGTCAGCTGACCTACAGGCAACCAAGCAATCTCGAAAACAATCGTCTAACTCAAAATTATTTGTCATTCCCTCTCACCAGTTCATTTGGGTGCCGTTTATTTAGTTTATTTTCGTGTGGCACCCAAAGCAGAGTGAACAACCCAAATGTTTTGGGTTCCACCCCAAAGCTTTTGGGGTACTCAATACTATTGTTTTTGGAACCCTACTATGTAGCAATGAATATCGAATACAAAGTTGGATATAAAAGAGTGTTGCACGAAATGAATTTTTCGTGCAACACTCTTTTATATCCAACTTTGCCGCGAAATAACTTCAATTATTTCTATTACTTCTATTATTGAGAGGTGAAGTGCTGTGTAGTGGTCTAAGGCGCCGCTCCCAATCGGTCAGTCGCGGGTTCAATCCCGGTCGGTTCCGCCTCCGCCCAACCAAGAAACGAGTGGGACCGCCAGGCTTAAATCTCCCAATCAAGTCGGCCTTAGCAGATATGTGCCCGAATGACCCTAGAGACACGGGTCTACCTTTACCTTTTTTACCTATTTCGCCGTGATCCCCTTGAATGCTGCAGCTTGCGTGTTCATGTTCCATGTCGGACCAGTTGCGCTCTCTCATATCTCCTTTCCCTAATGGCTCCCTGGATAGCCGGGATAATTCTCATGACGAAATAGGAGTGCTATATCTTGTACCATACACAGTCAGTATCATTCTCCATTCAGGACATCTCGACGTTGTGCTATTTCGTGTTCCATTCTTCTAGAGCATAATTGTTTGATAGTAGAGAAATTAATATGATAAAAATTGTACAATATCACAATGCACATATTTCTCTATCGAGTCACCAAACAAACTCTGTAACCTTTCGGTGTTCTCTGTGAATTGGGCTCCCTATTTGTTCTACTCACCACTTCGCTCGATTTTACACCCTAATTGAACTACTGTATGCTATTATTTGATATTGCAGGGATGCCACCTCATCTAGTCAAATTGCCTAATGAAATCCTTCTCAAATGTCGTTGTTTTCTCAATCCCCGATAATTGGACGTCTTTCGGGAAATGAACAAACGATTCAACGTCCTCATACAACGAAACGCAGATTCTTAGAACATCTTGAAAAAACTGTACCAGTACAAACGAATAACAAGCGTCAACAGTGATATTCAAGTCTCGGGCCAATTTATCAGGTGAAGGTACTAAAATCGGGAAAGGCGGGGAATGAAGTTGATGGAAGAAGTGATGTTCTTCAGTCCATTGGGTATTTTTGATCCAGATCACGAATCATCTGGCACCTGCAAATTGTGGGCATGCGTTTGTTCCATAGGCATTATCCTAATCAAGAGTACTCTCTTGAGTCAACATTCATAAAAAGGTATATAATGCCATTTGTAAGGAGTTGGTTCTAGATATTATTTACGTAGATGCAGTTTTGTCAAATGCTCTTCGTTCCAAAGTGAAGTAGTATATATTTATTCTCCCACCTGCGGCAGCGCCTCGGACGAAGGCCATCGAGGTGAGGCAGAAGGAACCTTATATAATATAAGTTATATTAGGTATTTCATTTGGGGATAACGATTTAAATAAAGTTGTAGTTTTTCTCGCATTTTTCATGGTCGCGAAGAATTGAAAATGACAAATTTTGTTAGTCTTTACCTATCAACGAGGAAATGGAATGGCCATTAGAAAAGAGTTCCGATTGTCACAATCAGCAGCCATCCGGTCCAGTCAAGATCTTAATTCGCGGTGTTAAAATATAAGATTAAATATTTTATGTTATATTTTTTGGATAATGAATGTTCAAAGTTTCAGGCGGTAACACATTTTTATTCCAAGTAACATTAAGAATGACACATCTCCTATGTGGAAGGGAAGAGAACTACTGCAATCGTCTCAGCAACGACAGGAATGTGTGCCTCTGTCGTGCTCTCTCTGCAAGACAAACACATTCTACCTATAGTATTGGACGAGTTTTTCCTCCTCATCAGATTACTGGAACAGCTTCCCCATTAAGTTAACATTTTTAAACTTCTGGTTGGAAATGAGAAAGCAACTCGGAATGCGAGAGTGCGGGGGAATGACAGGGCCTGACTTTAGCGAATGAAACACTTTGGACTTCTCTGCCCAGCTGTAAGTAGCAGGCCGTCAATACCAGCGCTATTGGATCAGAAATCAAATTCGCAGGAGTCAATAGGTCGTGAGCATGGATATTAGAGCCATTAGTATTATGAACTGCGTATAAGAGCCTTTAAGACAAACAAATTATGAAACTCGAACACCCTTCAACAGCGGGCGGCCATAAGAACTACATGGCCATAGAAAATTATGAAAACAATGTCCTGGGGGTAGTTTTTGACATAGATTCCGAAAAAGAACTTGATTTGACATGAAAATGAAAACCCGATTTTTTATCGATTTTTTCTTGAAAAAAGTCAATATTTTTTCA
>JACMIF010005279.1:0-10873 GCA_014805445.1 Diplogasteroides magnus | reverse complement strand
GAGAGTACAGAGAAACCAAACAAATTTATTTACACCTCATTCTTGTCGTGGTAGGAGTCAAACTGCTCAAATATGAATATTTTGAAATTTCATTTAGAAACGAGGAAATTTTTTTGTGATGTAATAGCTGTGTTTCTATGATGGAAAGACACTAATTGATCGATATAACCGAAAACAAAGTTCGTGATACAGCTCCTTTAAGCAGGCCGAGCGGTCATTCTAAAAGGAAGTCTTCCCTTCGCGGTCATTCGCTAGGGAAGTCTTCCCTTTGCCCGGTCTACCAACCAAGAATGAAGTGAATTTCAAAAGGAAGACTTCCTTTCGAAGGCATTCTAAAGGTAGACTTCTCTTAGACCGGTCTTCTCGGCCAGGAATAATGAGGCCTTCCTTTCGTGCTTCCTTTGTCCACACTACTTTATTCCCCCTTGAATAGTCTCACCTGATTTGCTGCAGATGCACACGAAGTCATTGTGCACGGATTGATGTATGCATCCACCTGGGGAATTCCGCCGGCCCAAGCATTCTGATGACGTCATTTTGTCAACAAGGATGACCACTGTGCTGACCTTAATGTTCTGGATTCCAACGCTGTCATATGCTCCACTGGGCAACCATATTCTGGAGATATAGGAAGAGTATCCTTCTTTCTTGAGACAAGTGAAGTTGGAAGTACCAATAGCCTAAATGACGTCACAGAGTGGAGAATATCAATGTCCACTCACATAAAGGCTGCCATCTAGTCCGAGAGTGGATGAAGATGCAAGAGGAATGCCCAAGGCGACAATGAACGGAAGAGTGAAGGAGTGCATGGTTACACTAATCAACTGAACACTTCTTCCTATCTCTTCCCTTTTAACCTCCCTGGAATTCATCACTGATAACGTTTATGGTTTTAGTTCCATTTCGGGCGGATCCCTTCACGGCATGGAAACGCCCAATTGTGGCTACATCTTTTTTCGCAAATCATTCTCTAAAACACTGTTATTATTCATCTTGTAAAACTATTAGGTCATAACATAAGCCGTTAGCCATTAAAAAAATTCCAATCATCTGGAACTGTATCCTCAAATAGCCCACTTCGTACACTAAGTATTTATGGCCGTTGCACCGATGCTTAGATCAACCCGGGAGCTTCTCTCCGATTTTTCGATCTGCTACTCAAATGAACTCATTCTCACGTTCAGACTAGGCCATTTCTACCTTTCAATTTCCCTTGAAATGCTGCGGTTCATGTCTGTTATTTAGTGTCGATGAACATGAATCGTTTAATTTTAGCAATATTTTTATGATGACAAAAGTGATGGAAAAGGGCTTAAAAATCATCCCAATATCAGATGTGTAGTCGATTAAACTCCCCATATGATGATTGGTTCACCGTCTGTAATCACTTTCCACACTTCACTGGGTACACATTCTCCCGACATACAAGGAAGATACACATAAGACCAGAGATGTGACGCGGGATGATTCGCGGTGGTGGTTCCAATATGCTTTCAAAAAAGACTGAATGCTGATTCGTAGTGTATGATTTTCTCTCGGCGATTGTATTGTTTTATTTTATTTTGAATGTGCGAAGGGTAAATAACCTCGAAAATATTTTCGTACGCTGTGATGTTTGAGAGTGAAGAAGTCTCGGAATCATCTCGTTCTCGAGGATGGACGCCTCAGAACGGCCCCGGATATCAGCATTAGAGTTTCTAATTCGGGAGTAGAGTGCATTCGTCTGTTGTCTGATTCACGAGGAGCGGTTATCTATTGCACGAATGAGACAAGCGCTCCTCGTGAATCAGATAACAGACGAATGCACTCTACTCCCGAATTAGAAATGCTAATCAGCATTCAACCTGGACAGACCACCAAATCAACTAGGATCGTCTGTGCCGACATGAGGATCACCAATGCGATTGCATCATGAAACATAATTCAGCATAAAAACAGCAACATTTGTTCATTACAGACGTATTCAACGAAGACAATAAGCAACAGAAAATAATTAAATATGGCTTTCAATGTACAAAAACAATCATCCGGGAATAAGATTTCTCTAAATATCAAAACAATTCGAAGATTCAAGCAATACTACCAACTCTATCACTGAGATGTATTTGTGATTCAAGAAGAAAGATGGTAAAATAGCGAGATTGTGAGAACGACCCGTGTCGATGTGTTATTAGGGTGAAAGAATTGAGCGCCATGGATATTTCAAACATATGGTAAAATGAACACGTGCGCCGTAGTCGTGTCGACTACGATGGCACATATCATACATAGTTCAATTCACCATTAGGGCGCAAATAACCATTGCGAATTTATCTTTCACCCGTGTAATAGTGGTGTCGCTAAATAATGGGAATTGGGAATATAATGTATAGGCTAAATTGCAGTTTTAATTCCCCCGTCCCAGTTATCGTGATCCATTATTAATTGACTAGCAGAGATTGCACGACCGCGCACACTTGGGCCAGAATTCCCTGTAGAATGCATTGGTGCAGAATCCGTTTTTGGCGAGGTTGGCGCAGGTTTTTAGCTGAAATTTGAGACATTTTTCAGGGATGCGTCCTCATCCCAGTACATATATCTGTGTTTTTCGGTGGAAGTGAGGTAATACAGCCAAAATTTTGAAAGATAACCTCATCAACGCAGGGCTTTGCTTTCTCAGTGTTTTCGGCGGCGTTGTGGTGGTTTGGCTCTTCACGACTGCGACACCTGTAGAATTTTTGAAAATTTCCCAAGAGACATATGCGCATATAGTTCATAATTATGACACAAACTTTATTGCTTGAACACCTGCAGCTTAATATTGCGCGACATTAATAAAGGCCTACATTATACTTACTTGAGTCATGATTTGACATCGTATCTGCATATTTTACTGCCATAGGGTGAATGTAAACTCCCACTGTGACAGATAGCTACGCGAACGACATTTTCGCCGTGATGGCCAAATGGAGGCGCTGTCAGTTCTTCGCTCAAGTGTCAAGCTATATCGCCGTTATGGCACAGTGTCCAACGCGCAGCTATTTTCACCCAAACTGACCATTTGCAGCTCTTCTTGCAATCATCCTTCAGGATATTGTAGTAGCTTTCATGGTTGCAATACCCACGAGCCGCAGCCTTTTCGCATATGGGAGACAAGTCCAAACACTTGGGCTTTGCTGCAATTTTCTAATATTCAAAAATTGTTATTAATGAATTCAACATGGCTGTAAAATCATGCATTGATGCTATTCTTCAATATATTCACTTTATGAAACCTTGTCAGCTCGAACGGGGAAAATCACTAATGTTTTCAAATTTATCGGAAAATAATCGTTGTGGTGGTTGCCAATTCCACTGAATAAGACATCAAGTTCATCAATGCAAGCTTTTTAATGAAACATATTCATTACGTTATCTTATCAGGCCCAAAATTTTACAGATTTCCTTACGAGGTGCTTGTTGTTCGCACTTTCCGAGTGCCCGGAGCTTCTTCAGATCCGTGTGGGAGAAGGCCATGTTGTCGATGAGTTGGACATTCCTCTGAAGTATAATAATTTTTCAAATAAGTAACATAATATGGATAAAACTAATATTCTGCCATTAGGCGAAGTTTTGTGGCCACAGACATTAAAAACATGTGCGTCAAACTTTTTCAAATGAATAGATGGTGCATAGACTGTTGTCACGTGACCATTTCACTGTTATGCCGCAAATGTTCATGGCTGTCTTGTCATTCACCCCTCTGGATTTCCCACCTGAACTGGAGTCATTGTAACCAGTCTCCTTCCTCCATTCCATCTTCCGAACGCATTTCCCTCGTAATGCATGATCGACTGATAGTCGTAGGGCTCATTGAGCTCGACGGAACCGGGCAGAAGCTTTTCGAAATTGACTGAAGTTTTTCTTTATTTCTTAATAAAAATTCATTCCCGCTTCTTGAATAACAGCCTAAGTCACATTCACTAAGCCTTGGTTAAATTGTTTACGGATCAAAATAAATGCTGACCGATCTGTCCAGGTTGCACGTTCTTGTACTCTACTCGGATGAACGAGTCACTGAAAGAAAATAAATGGTTAAATAAATGGTTCCGGGCTGAATCGAGACAAATAATGAACATATTAAAACAAATTCAGATTTGGGATAGATAGAAATCTGTTTAGTGACTGAATAAGCTTCAGTAGCCCGATTTATGGTCCAGCGAGGTGAGGAGCAATGATTGAGAGTATTTTTGTTGTCCTACACATACGTTTACAGAAAACGAAAAAATTGTGCTTATTGTGAATGGTAACTGACCGGTCGGGTCGCTGATGCTCGTGCTCGAATCCCAGCACGTGAAGGATCTCGTGCCATATGATGTAGTCAGCGAGGCAGTCGAGGGAGAGGGACACGGGCTGACGGCCACCTTTAATGAAACCATGACGGGGCTTCCGGCCGGGTAAATCAAGAAAGTTTTTTTGTTTTGTATATTTTCCTCGTTCTTTGTAACAAATATGTTTCAATGTTCACCTTCAGCAAACTGCTCGTATTTTGATAATAATTCACTAGATAAGTTTCAAATGGCTAAATTCCAATCCCTAAAATTGAACAGTAGCTGGTTGTTCGTCGTACCAATAAAAGTAGAAATAAAAGAATGTCAGACTCACCTGTTCGTCCCACAAACGAGTAGCATCCGTCAAGCGGGGCAATGAAGATGTAGTCCTTCTCAGTCGTTCTTTCCACGAACTTGAAACAGGAGAGGCTCTCGAGAGCTATGAGCGAGTCTCTGATGATCTTCTTGCTGAAATGATTATACATTTAGGAGTAAATAATACATGCGACAACGCAATTTCAATATATTTTCGTTTTATGCTTGAATGAAACAGATGATGTTCGATGAGAACATTATCATATTTTGAGTAAGTTACTTTATGAAAACTCGTGCCTTCTGCTCCCATACTGCGACGAAAGAGTATAATGCACGACATTGTTGGGCCATCTGTTGTAGGAGTTCTCCACCACAACCGCGCCTCCCCGCACGGGAGATTGAGTGGAGCCAGGCTGACTGTTGCTCGTGTACCGAGCCAACTGGGCAGGCGTGAGTACTGCAAATGGATGGTCGAAATTGCACAGGTCATGTCCTAAAGAAGTTCTTGTTTTCACAATCTGGGAATAATCTTGGTAAAATTCGGCACTCAATTTCAAAGCTATCTACAACTTTTTGCTCAAAAAGTATCAATATGGAAGCGGATCATGGTAAACATCCCATAAATATCCACTCATTACAGTGTTGTGTGTCTTTACAGATAGAAGCAAGTGGACATGAAAGTGTTACCGCATGCACTCAATTGGTTCTTATCTTGATAATTGGCAAAGGAACGATTAAAAAGCGTGGCAAATAAGTTTCAGTCTACGACATGCTGCAAGAAGGTAGCAGGACAACGGGAGAATTCGTAGTTATTGCTAGATGGTGAAACATATAAAGGTAAAGGTGCTACCACGTCAAGCGATTACGCTAGGTGGGGGCCCGCCGGTAAGGCCGGCTGCTGTTAGGACTACGTATGTATGCTTGCGAACTCATGTATCAAAAACAGTTTGCGACGCATTACTTCCACAGAAACACAATTGGATTAAATTTACACTTATTGCGGATTGAAAAGGCGTAAGATTATTCTATAAAATTTAGCAAAGGATATGACAAACGTTTGAAACATACATAATAAGGGCGATTACACCTGTGGAAATGGTCCGCAACGCAAGGTGAAACTTACACATGTCTCCGAATTGCGTTGCCACCTGATGATTCTCATTCACTGCCCAAGCCTGTTCAGCCTCAGCTCCAACGAAATGCAAGAAGACGACACAGCAAACAAAATGATGACGAGTCATAATGACGGGGGTACACTGGCCACTGTCAGAGCCACCAGCCCATTTATTGTCGTTTTGGTCGGCAACAGGTGCCCAAACAGTCGCCGCCTTTTGTGGCGGATGCCAAAAGAGGAATGAGGAAGGCAGAACAATGGACGGGGGGGGAAGGACAAAGTGGAAACGATGCACTGGAGAAAGAGGCGTGAAAAGGGCTGAGCTTAGATGATTGGCTGAAAAGGAAAGGCCATTAATGGTGCATCTACGATGAGATAACACTCAAAAAGTGAGAGATAGTCGGCCAAAAGACGTAACGAGCGTAATATTCATGTAAAAGTACTTGATATAGCTGGTACACACTAGGAGTTCCAAATCGGTAAATTTGTCGTCATTCTTCTCCGCAGAGCTGTTGTCTATCAGGGATATAGCCGACCGCACTCTGGAGAAGAACGACGAAACATTCACCGATGTTCACGACATACGCGAAATTTTGGTCGTCCAGTAACTAATCACAAAGCAAAAACTCCCAAAAATGAGAGATAGCTAGCGATTCGGTGTTTCCATGACGCGTTGGCGTCTCAGAATATTCACTTTGAGTTCAATCGAAGCCATACCTTTAGTTCTAACAATAAGCCAACATCGCAATGCAAGCACCATCCTTTATTTCATCACGAACGCTTATACTATTCTGTGTGCAGCCACTACAATATTCAAATTATCTATTTCTTCACCACACATCATTGTCCCGATCAGACGCGTTTCGAAATGATTGTGGCGCCCTACGCATTTCTGCTTGTCTTTCGCAAGATTCTCACCTATCAGATAGAGCTGATAACCGCGTCTATAAAAGCAGCACTCACTTGATCGAACAAGCGCGTTGCGCTCTCTGAAATAGTGCCATACCGACATTTCCTTGTTTCACATCGGTTGATATCGCCATTTCAGGCAAATCATGGCCCGGGTTCTCTTCGTATTAGCTGCTCTGTGCTGTTTGGGCCAATCCTACAACGTGGCCATATTCGCACCACACATGGCAAACAGTCAGGTAATAATTGTTTGCTATATTAATTCGTGGCTTAATTGAGCCTTATTATAGCGCTGAAGCGCCTTTTCCCAAGGGTTCTCCATTAAGATCATATGAGAATATTCTCAGATTCTGTGGAACAAGCGAGTCGGTGAGGAGTTAATGAAGGCGGGCCACAATGTAACCATCTTCATGCTACATCTTTTCGAACAGGCTGAAAAATTCTCCAAGATCGATGTCGACCCGAGAATTCATTGTTAGCAAAATTCTCCTCTATATTTTTTCTCGGACCTTTATGTAAATCGACAGAATTTAAAACATTTTACGAATGCATCTGTTTCTCTTTCAGTGGTTCACGTCAATTCTTCCTATGGTGCGGATGGAGATAAGATGCTGGCGATACAAAGTTACATGGCATTTCAGGTTAGTTTAGTTATAACTCTATGCAACTATGTGGTTATATAAATAGTTATAACTTATAACCTTTTCGAATTCAACTCATTCCTGTTCAGAATCTTCCGCTGTGGGATAAGAAGGCGCGCGAGGCAATGGCCTTCTTCACTGAAATGTACAAGTCTTGTGAAAGTGAGCATTTTCACTTTCGGTCCAGTTTGGAAATTACATCAAGCATGTATTAGAAAAGACATTCGTTCGAGAACTCTATCCTTAAATTATGCTGATTTCTTTATATTTATTTATGAGGGATCTAAATGATTTCATCGTCTTTCAGTTCTGGCCGCCAACACTACTTTCCACAACCTCATCAAAGATTCGAACTTCGACATTGCATTCACTCATATGTACAACTTCTGTCCCATCGGAATAATTCATTTGACGAGTGAGTCGCATCTTTTATTTCGATTCAGAATTTCCAGCGAATTGTATTATAATTATACACTACTGGTAATAAGTATTGGTACACTTCTTTCTTTTGCCATGCCTTTCGGCCCCCATACATGACAGGTCGACCTCATTTTCAGGTTTTATGGGAGTTTTACTCGAGAACTCCCAAAAAAAGTTCACGGAGATTCGATAACTTTGAGCAAAGTTATGACCAAACAAAGAAGTGTACCAATACTTATTACCAGTAGTGTACATTAGCAATGAGACGGCAGTGACAGTAGATCATTGCAGAAATCCCGACGTGGGTTTGGCTGAGCAGTGGAACTCTTTGGGATAACATGGCCTCCTCAATGGGAGTACCTCTTCCCCCATCATATTGCACACCCACGATGATGGATGCTGGAGACAAACTATCCTTTTATGAGAGGATTAAATCATTTGTTGGACATGCACTCATAAAATTCTTCTTCAAGGGGTTGGTAAATTCAATGGATGTAGAGGCTCAGACTGGAGTTTAGTTCGGGAGATATGTCAATTTCAGAATGTCAGCCAACGCTGAGACCGATGTCTTCCGAAAACTGTATGGAGATGAGTTCCCGGCGCTCGATGACCTGGCCTCCAAGGTATTTTTCATGGCGACAGTACAGTTTCCAAGTGTAGCGCCAGTGAGAAACAGCGGAAGGAAGCCGATGTGCCTAAAATTATAGCAGTTTCAGTTTGTACGATTATTCTGTTCATAGGCTCCTCTTGTGATGATCAACTCCAATGAACTGTATGACTTCCCTCGACCAACTCTACACAAAATAATTTCCATTGGAGGACTCGGAATAAAGCAAAAGGATGCCAAGAATCTCACTGGTGTATGTTGTTCTTGATTATGTTTCACCGGTTATGCATACAAGTCAGTGAAAATTCTTCTGTGCTATTTATTGCAAAATTAAGCCAAATGTTGCAGGAATTCGCTTCACGTACGGAAAAGGCCAAGGATGGTGTGATTGTCTTCTCGTTCGGTTCATTCGCCCCAGTCTACCTTATGCCAGAAGAGTGAGTGTGCCGTCTGTATACAATTTTGTGATAATTCACATTTCCACTCACGGGGTGTTTTCAGTCCACACGAAAACTGTCACGAATTTGTAGGTGATTGTGATGAAAGAGATAAGGCCCTACACGTAAGGCACACTCACACTTTGATAACACAATTTCTCCCTCTCTCTCTCACTTGTTATCAGTATTTCATCAATCAAAAATACGAATGTTTCACAGTCCACAAAAGACCTACAATAGCAGCGGACTGTAGAGGAGGAACCATTTCAGATGGAAACAGGCTTACTATGGCGCATTTGCGGAATTTCCTGATGTTCAGTTCTTCATGAGGTGTGATTATGGTGCTTCTCGGTAACATTTCGTAAATTTGAGACACGAGCAAACCGAAGAAGTGGCCAAAATTCTTTCACCAAATGTTCACGCTGCCAAATGGTTGCCACAGATGGACCTCCTTCGTGAGTTCACATTGAATGAATTCAATGAATGAGTCTTTTTTAGAACATCCAAAGACCCTCGCTCTCATATCCCATGGAGGATACAACAGTATTCAGGTGGGTGTGTGGGCGGCTGGTTGAATCGAAGTTCTCTGATTTATTGAAACGATAGGAACAAGAGAGAATATTAATACCTGGTAGATTCTTTACTATTTCATTAGTTTGTGAAATATAAGAATTTCGCTTCCAGGACGTCATTCACGCCGGAAAGCCCATAATAACGACTGGATTGTTCGGAGATCAACTAAGAAACGGCCATCTCATCGAAAAACTTGGAATCGGAATCAATATGAGGAAGGACGATGTGAGCAAGGAAAATCTGGTCAAAAACATCAGGAGATTGCTTACGGATAGAAGGTTGAAGTTCATGATCGAAAACGAAAAATGATTCTTAAAATGTCTTCAGTTTGCAAGAAAACGCGAAGAAACTGCGTGATATGGTCGCCACAAAGCCTGTTTCTTCTGAGACTCTTCTAGTTAGATGGACGGAATTCCTTGCACAACACAAGTGAGGCACACATTTTTATTTTGTGAAAATTTGAATTCTCCACTTGAATTTCAAAGTCAACGGTCGCCGAAATGAAATGAAAAGTGAAACGTAATGCAAACAACATAGATACTGACAGTTTATGACACAATTGACCAACGTATGTTCCCCTATGCATGATGAGCAATGTTTAGTTGCACATAGCAATACTATCGCTCAAAAATTGGACAATTAATGATTCAGAACTAGGGTTGTCAGTTTGACTACTTGTGCGAGAATTCGCACAATTCGACTATTTTCCCTTCGCACAGTCTGACTACGTAGTCAAGACTGTGCGCAGTCAATTGTGCGAGATTGGGCTCGCGCAGTCATTGTGCGAGTCCGCACAGTCTCGCACAGTGGAATGAGTTCGTAAACTGTGCGAGTTCGTACACTGTGCGAGTTCGCACAGTCTCGCACAATGGAATGACTTCGCACAGTCATTGTGCGAGCCGCTCCCCCTCGCCTCCTCTTGTGCCCTTCAATTAGCGCCTGTCAACTGAGTAAACGAGGGCCTAGAACGGCTAAAGAAATGGCATTCGTTTATATACTCCTTAGTGAGAAATGATTATTTGAACGTTGCCAGTGTTTAAAAAATATAATCGCTCTATCTCTTTAAATAGCAAAAATTAATGCATTGACGGGGATTGAACCTCGGACCAAGACGTAGAAATACCACTGACTTACCAATAAGCCAACCGAAACTGCGAGTCTTCGATCAAAGAGCTCAAACATATTCAACGTGCCCGTATCACTTCATTATGCATTCCAAATAGGCTTGTGCTATTGGTTGAATAGTAGATGCGTCCAACTACATTTTCATGTCAGTAAGGCATTGCGAACCAGTTTCCCTCGCCATTAGGTAGAAGGTGCAATCATTTTGAAGAAAAACAAAAACTTTATTGAACACTGGATTTAAAAAGCAAAATCAAAGTGACACTTTCTATTTTAAAAAGCGAAATCAAAGTGACACTTTTGATTTTAAAAAGCGAAATTAAATACTACAGCACAAGGAATATGGAGAAATGCATATCGGTAAAAACAAACATTAGTTCAAAAATTTCTTCAAAATGATTGCACCTTCGAATGGCGAGGGAATACTGGTTCGCAATGCCTTTCTG
>JACMIF010005278.1:0-10873 GCA_014805445.1 Diplogasteroides magnus | reverse complement strand
TGCTCTGACAACGAGAGAGTAAGGGAATTGGAGAGACTGACCGCCGAAAGTGCATGCAAATAAATCTCCCTTTACGGCTCCTTTAAAGTGAAATTTCCTTAGCAAGGGGGGAAGAGCATTCAATTGAATTTACAGTTAGCACAAAAATTACGAAACTACTCCATTCCGGGACTACCACACGTCACTACTGAATGACAAAAATCAAAACTAGAGGAAGAGAGTTGTCCAGTGGGGAATGAGTGTCGTGTGATAGATTATCGCACTCTCTGGCTGCCAGATTTTTTCGACATGTCTTGTCGCGGCAATCAATTTGTGCCACACTCCCTCCTTGAATCGACACATGACAGTCAGATGCTGAAGGGAGAGAAGTGAATAGATGGATTAATTGGGTGGATATCAAAGTTAACGTCGACGAATCAGATAAGATTGAATGTGACTCGAATTTATGTAACGCGTGAAATTTATTGTTAAAACATAAAACAGGATGCAAGAGTGTTCCACGTTGATATCAATACAATGAGGAGACTGAACCATCAAGGTGTCCGGAAGCATATTCTTTAAAAGATTGATGCTTGATCAGCGAGATAAGATGCAACAGTAGTTATAACATGTCATCAAGGCTATCAGTGGACAATCTCACAAAGTATCTGCCAACCCTATTGCACACTCTCATCCCTTTCATCCATTCGTGTGTCTAAGAGCCACAAGATTCGCGTCAGGCGATCGTTTGTCTCATTGAGTGCGGACGATAAAAAGTCGCCAGTTGTTTCATTTCCCTTCATTGCCCCGCAGATAAACACACGCGATTAGAAGGAATACGGAAGTACTTGGGATTATAAATAGGTAAATTCGTTATCATTCATTTCCGCGGAACGGTGGTCGCACCATCTTATAGATAACCACGCTGCGGAGAAGAATGATAAGAAATCCACCGATTTAGAACCTACACACGATCTTTTTATATTTTATATTTGAAAGGACGGAAATCACCAGTCTCGCGAAAGTAGTGACAGTACGAAGACTATGGCTCTGTCGCAATATGAAGCCAAACAATGACCATAAGAATGCAATTTCACCCTGCTACAACCTAAGCATATGGAGCGAGAAGAGTAATGAACACGAGGTTTGATCGGAATCATAATTCTCAGCTCAAGAAATCCGAGACTGGGACCTACAAGAGCATGTAATGAATGAGCCTGGTCGTTTCTCGTGTTGTGACTACTTGTTCCCTCTTTGCGTGAGATCCCTCTTCCCCCTCTGAATTCTCGTGCAGCTCGGATTTCGTGGACCGCCCGTCGCATGCGAATTGACCCCTCTTTGAGTGAAGATGAGCAGATACTAAGGGTTGTAGTACAAGGAAAGCGAAGAGAATACTTGGACAGATCGAATTGCAAGGGAATAGAGAAATGTAATATGGAAATATACAAGTAGTAAGTATACAAGATAGAGTTGCACACATGTTTTGGTGATTAATTTTCTCAAACTCGAGGCAACGGAACCGCTCCAGTCAGACATTGAATGGATATATGCGAAACGTGAAACGCAACAAATAGCGTGCCACTAACATCAACATGTTGTGAGAAAGAAAATTGTACCATAAATGAAAAATGCGCAATTGAGACGTGATATTACGGAGCATATATTTCACCATTACGGCACTAAGGTTCAGTCATTTGCCCGATGTGGTGAGCAATGAAGAATAAAAAGGCCCTTCTTCTTGTCTCAATAGCCGCCGCTTCTTCACTCGGAATGGTATCCGCTATCCGATACGCTACTCTTTGTGAGGACAGAAGCCACTGAGTCAATCCCACTCCCTCTACTCATATATCACCCTGGGATCAAGAGCTAAGCATTAGTAACAGCGAGAGTCTGGTGATATAATTTGATCAGCTTTCATAGATCGAATAGCTAACAGTTGTTTTCAGAGTAGCTAACTATTTACTAGAAACAAACAAAGGAAGCTGAGAGAGAAGTGGGAAGCTGAAGAACAAGGGAGTATATGAGAGATCAAAGAGATCAACGAGAAGTTTTGTTATCGATGAACAGTATATCAGTGTTCTCTGATGAATACATCGAAAAAATGCTTACGATGAAATGAGTGTTGTGGCTCTGAACGTGAATAGCAAAGATGTTTTAGAAAACAGACGAAAAGTACGTCTTTCAAACAAGGAAGCGCCAAGCAGCCAGAAAACATTTGATGAATAGCTTCTGCTAAGAGTAACTTGCAAGTGTTTCACGAAGAAAACGTGAAGGATGAAGCAGGGAGACAGACAACAAATATAACTATGGACAATGGAGAATGGTGAGGAACAGAGAAACAGACTAATGTTTCTTCAGTCTTCTGGATTGGAAAACGATTCTATTGGAGAAGAGACAACAGCCCTGAAGAGAAGAGTGACCGAAAAGTGGTTCATTCTCCCAGTTATCATCCATCTTTCGCCTCTCATCGCACCCATGTTTCGCATAGATCATCCATCATTTCGGAGTGAATTGAAGTCTGTAACCTCCCCTTTCCTCCCCTTTCTCTTAGTCCTCATAGAAATAGGAATGGAGATATGAGAGAAAAGAGAGGGAGGAAGTGCACCTTTCACAGATGTAATCAGTCATATGCGAGGGCGTTAATTTGTCAGATTTCGCCCGTTGGTGGCCGCCATTGCGGACAAAGGAATTACACTGGAAGTGAACACGACGACGCAATTTACAACGGACTTTAGCTGATGGTATAGTTGGCAGAATTTATGGATTATGCTTCACTGGAGGAATATCAAATATATTCTAGCATTGAAACATATGCGAAACAATATACAAATTGTCAACCATAGTTGAGTATATAAATTTCTTCGATTTCTTGGGCCATTCATTCGATTATTAAAATAGTCGCAGGCATATTCAAAGAAATGGAAGTTTTCTGCTGCTTGATCATTGGCAATTTGAGACAATCAAAGAAGAAGTGTACTATAGTATACTGCTTCGACGAAGCCTTCTCAAAGATATTGGTAGGACCTCGATTAAGGGACAGAATAAGTGCACAAATGGCGATTCCCATGGGTGCCATTATCATGAGCGACATCGTGACAGAAGAAGGAATTGAGGTATCGAGATGGAGGAATTGAGTGGTCAACTGCGTAGACAATGGGTGATGGGAGGAGATTAAGGCGTGAGAATGTCAGATTGTGATACAACTAACACAAGGACAAGGGTGCTAAAATTTGAAAATCACTGCGAAAAATTCACTCAAAAATTATTATTTAGATATGTTTCACAAGCAACATTAAAGTTTAGGATCGGAAGAAAGATAATACATTCTCGAAGCGCCAGTGAAAATAAAAAATTTCAAATACTAATGAAGTCAAGTATACAAACAAATGTTCGCGGCCACTAAATCATTTGTACCGGAAACGAATTGACAGTAAAGGATTAGAGTGATTGGGGGTGCAAGCAAAGGAAGCCGCGGAGAGTGAGACAGAGGGAAGGGTCCTGAGAAAGAGATGAGGTTTATGGACCATTCCGCGCAGAGGAAAGAGTCAATTGTGAGATAGAGACGTGAAGAGTCGAGGGTCTAAGAATATTTGGATATGGTAGAATGGAATGGAGTTCGGACCGATTAATTTTACGAATTTTCTACAAATAAATGATAATGTAATCATGAACGACGGTGAATCAATCAATATCAAGCGTTTGTGAAACATATTCAGAAAATTTATTGGAAAAGAGGAAAGAAGGAGATATGTATTACCGAAACGAGGACTGTCACAACGGATTGAAATCCCTCAAAGGAGATGACCGAATTGGGGACGTTTGCAACCATATGCGCGAACCTCATCCTCGCTGTCAAAATAATTTGTATTTGATGCTTCGTTTTGCTCAAATTCGCAAGTTTCCAGACTGGAATTCATAGCAAAGATAAAATTGTTGGAAGGACAACTATTAGGTAACAACAAGGAAGGGAAGAGGAAAGGAATAATGGAGTAGGCAAACAGTTGGGGAAGGAATTGGATAGGGTGATTGTAAGATGTGAAAGAAGGAGGCAAGAATGTATTACTCTACTGAGAAGTACAATGTTGGCCCACAGAGAAGCAGTCGGTGGTTAGATCACGGCTATGAATTTGTGAAGAAAGACATCACAGCATTGAGATAAATGTCGAATAAATGAAATCAATGCTGTCTATTATTATCTACAGTTTGCTACACTACAGCTCATCGTTTTTACGATCTAAAAGCTTGCCCAATACTTGCAAATTCGCGTTGCAGACTGAATGTTTCGTTAAGTGCGCAATGCTTGATTAGTGGCAATGGAATCCATCATTGTGGTACTACGCAGACATACGGTAGGATTAGTCTCGTCTCTTCTTCTTCCACTCTTTCCCTCTCATTATCTCGTGTGTTCATCAGAAAAGACTGAGAGGAAGAGACTGACTCAGACCACAAACTGACATGCGAGAGACATTTCCACACACAATCACGCAATTGGATATTATAGTGACACAAGCGGGTGTACTAGCGGCTGTCAATTGAAAGCCACAAAGGGAGATTCATTTACATGCACTTTCGGGTTCACTTCTCTCCATTCCCCCACTTTCTCGTCGTCAGAGCGATCTACTCTGACAACGAGAGAGTAAGCGAATGGGAGAGAAGTGATCCCGAAAGTGCATGCAAATAAATCTCCCTTTGTGGCTCCTTTAAAGGTTACTTTTCAATTGAAGGATACGAGAACCATGAACTTTTGCGCCGTAATGGTGAAGTGGCCACATGCGCCATCGTTGTTGTCATTCTCACGGCGCATCTGTCCATTTCACAATTATGGTGCCAACGACCACGCGAACTTGCATTTAAATCACCCGAGTGTACAGAGGAACGCAGGATGGTATGTTTTTGGAAGCGAGTGGCCTTTCATTTTAGAGAACAATGAATATCTACGACGCGGCAGAGACAGGCAGGCATTTTAGAACCAATTGATAATTTCTTATCTCTAAGTTGTAAGGATAACAAAAAGTACGGGTAGCTGATTCGATATTCATATGCCGCCAAAGTCGGGCATATGCCAAGTGCGAAAGAAAGCAAAAAGAGTCGAGTTCATCCAGACAAATCATAAATCTCTGCAAGGCAGAAGCTCCGAGTACATAGTGCATCTATCATTGTTGATTGAGAAACTGAGAGAGACAGACAGATGAGAGTGAATGGGAACATAAGAGGGAACAGAGAGCGAAAGGAACGAGAGAGTATGCAAATTGAGAGGTTTCAAACAACGAAAGATGAGTGTCCGGAGGTCCTTTTGCAGTGGACGGAGGACTCTGCCGACGACTTCCGTTTTCATTGTGACCTCCCGGGGAGAAGAAGACTTGTCTATCCTCTCTCCCTTTCCCTTCGCTCTCGTTTCTCTCTTTCTCTGTTTCTCTTCAAGTGTCGTTGTCTCTCGACTTCCTCTGTCTATTCACTGAAAGAGTTGGAAGTCGAGTTATGAACGGACTCTTCTACATAGTACTGATGCAATGTGACGGATGAAGGAGGAGGAACACTATGGTTGAAACCAGATGGATGTCATTGCAGGAAAGTATTCAACAATGTTTGAGATGGGAACGAAGATATCCAAGCTTATGAGAACGCGGAAATATCGAAAGAAATGCTAATTTAGCGACTAGTTGACACAACAATTGACAACTAAGCAATGGAAGGTCCTGAAGACCGGAAAGGGAAATCGCAGCTGGTCATGTTCGGCCCATTCATTCACAGTCCCTCTCCCCTCTCCTGTCCTCACTATGCCCTTGTCAGCACCTGTCCCCCTGTGTATCCCTCCATTTAGCAATTCCGCCGTGTCAATCAAGTAAATCGTTCAGGGAAATGGGCTCATAATTACGGTTTATTGCACGACAATGCAAATCGAACATGGAAAGGTGTCAGAATTATTCATAAAATAAGAATAAATTTGCAGCAATATTGAATATTTACATTGATAAGATTTTTGATTATTTAAAGGTGTAGTAACACAAGTTCTTGTAGAATGACGAATATCCACGACACACTCTTTGAATGTTGTAGTAGACCTGAAATGATAGGCGTTTCTAAGACAACAAAGTTTTAACTCTTATCTGAAGCCTCCATGTCGTGAGTTGGTTAGGTATCCTACTGAGCAAGCTAAGTAAGGCATAGTAAAGATGGTGTTGCGGGATATTATAGCTAAATATGCCCTAAGTATGTAACGGTTTAGACACGATGTTATGTCCCCGGAGCAGCTAATAGCTTGCGTTCCCTAATAGATGAAATGAGTAAAGAGAAAGTGAGAGTAAGATGACAAAACGACTATTAGATAGAGGATGACCTAATTGACGACGTTTAAGTTCGCTCATCCCTCTTCTACCCCGAAGGGCTTGAGCATGCCCGTTGGATGTCCCAAGTAATTCTGAATCCGTTTCCAAGCCATGTGTGGCAAACACAAACTGTTGGTCCGGCCATACCTTTATTCGTACGGTGATGGTGAATAGGATATGTGGAAGGTGGAGTAGACAATTAGAAACATCACGACTACATAGAATAACACAAAGGGTCCAACGATTCCAACTCAGAAGTACTTGACTAGGTTGCTAGCTCCTGCAATGTGTCTAACGGGGTTTATATACTACTGACAATGGACGTTTTTGGACCTGATATCGCAGATACATTCCATATGTACAGTATCGATAATAAGTTTCCGTCCACTCTCCCTTCTCAGATATCTCAGCTCTCAGTTTTCGAAATCTTCTGAAATTTTTCATGTATATACTAGACCACATGACTGATATTTTCTGAATATGACGACCTTGCATCTCGAGTGGCCGCTTCCCCATGGCAAAAAGAAGGTTTTTCGGCTGTTCAAACCTTCGCCATTTTGCCATGAGGGGTCCAAAACAAAAAATCCTATGTACGAAGTTGGATCATCCCAGAGACTCTTCAACATGAAAATTTCAGAATTTTAGGCCGCTTCCCCATCGAGAAATAAGCCCTGAAACTTGACCCATTTTTGCACTTTTGCGACCGCCCTGGACAGGGGAAAGGGAAAAATGACTGTCTAAGTGGCCTAAACTTATACTGGGGTGGTCCGCCAACTACCCTGAAAATTTCATGGACCTAGCTCTTCAACTGGCAAAAAAAAGCTTTTTTTTAGTGACCAATTTTTATGGTCACTGGCACTATGACGCCGACAATAGCTGATCTACCATATGCTATACATCTTATGGCCGACTGTACCTAGCATCCATGCTGAACACCGCGAAAACAAAACTCCATTCGCATGCCCCCCAGAAGCGTTTTGCTAAAAAAAATTCCCCTACCTCGATCCATGATACATGGTAATTTTGACCATGTATCATGGTGCGAAAAATCCATGATCAAGAATCGGTACGGGGTAAACTTTTATGAAGTGTCCACCGCATTTAGCGATTGCACAACCACCAAGTGCGGACCCATTGCGCCTGGCTCATTTGCGAGATCGAAAAATGGAAAATTGCATGTACGAGGTCACGACTTCGAAAATTTCTGTAATTTTTCAGCCTTGTCTTTGGGGTCTGCTATGCTCCCAGTGCAATGTACAAAAGATTCACTACACAGCACTAGCAAGAGGTGGTGAACAGGACGCCTGATCTCTTAACGATAGGGGCACAAACATACATCCGTTTGCATATTTGTAATAGCAACCTTTTTGATTAAAATTACTCTATTTTCTCACTCGTTGATGATATCCTCTATTCAATTTGGCTGTTTATAGCTGACTATTAGGCATACTCATGCACGGAGTGATACCTCTCTGCTTCACCTGCGAGGCCAGAACAACGGGCGAAATGAGACCCATTTGGAGAACCGCATGTCATCAAAGTGAGGAAAAATTTCGTAAAAAGTTTGAAAGTGGTTCCCATATCTCCCTAAAAATCATGCAAGCACTCTAATATATGAGCAACATTTTGCCTACAGATTGGCACCAAATAAAATTTCTTCCCTGAGTTATTGACGAAAAAGAGCCAAAAAATGCCATTTTTTCGAAATGGTCCTATCGTGACCAAACTCCGCCTGTGTGTAGAGGATACCGTGGGAGTAATAAAAATAAATAGAGGCACCGATAAAAGTTCGAAATACGGCTACAGTGAACATAAATGTGCGAATGGCTGAATTTCTTGGACGAAGTTGCTTCAAAGACCATATCAACTGTAATTCGAACTTTTATCGGTGCCATAATATATTTTTATTACTCCCATGGTAACCTCTACACATGGGCGGAGTTTGGTCGCCACAGGACCACTTTGAAAAAATGGCATTTTTTGACACTTTTTCGTCAATAACTCAGTGAAGAAATTGTTTTGGGGGCCAATCGGTAGGCAAAATGTTGCTCATAAATTAGAGTGCCTGCATGATTTTTAGGGAGATATGGGAACCACTTTCAAAGTTTTTACGAAATTGTTCCTGACTTTGACATCATGCGGATTTCCAAATGGGTCTCATTGCGCCCGTTGTTCTGGCCTCGCAGGTGAACCAGAGAGGTATCACGTCTTGCGTGTGTATGCCTAATAGTCAGCTATAAGTGGCCAAATTGAATAGAGGATATCGTCAACGAGTGAGAAAATAAACCAATTTTGATCAAAAGGTAGCTGTTACAAATGTGCACACCCATGTATGTTTGTGCACCTCTCGTTAAGAGATCATGCGACCTGTTCAACACCACTTGCTAGCACTGTGCAGTGGAACTTTTGTACATTGCACTGGGAGCATACCAGCCAGATAAGACAAGGCGGAAAAATTATAGAAATTTTTGAAGTAGTGACCTCGTGCATGCAATTTTCGACTTTTTCGATCTCTAAAACGAGAGAGGCACAATTGACCCATACTTAGTAGTTGTGCAATCACCACGTGTGGTGGGCACTTCAAAAAAAATTACCCCATGCCGATCCATGATCATGGATTTTTCGCACCATGATACCCGTATCATGGTCGAAAATGACTCATGACAGTCAAACGAGAAAATGACACCTTTCGGGAGCCTAATCAGAGATATGGAGTAGTGGGTTTTGTAGCTCTTGAAGTGCTCTTTCAGAATATATAATAAAATAGCACTAACTAGCGAAATTTTTTTAAGGGACAATCATTTGAAAAATGAGAAACTCGATTTTTGCAAAATTAGAAACTCGATTTTTGAAGAAAATTTTTCTAATTTTGTCAATTCTGCTCGAAATGACCTGACCATTTTTCATTATGAAGGTGTTCATAGTGCACATTTATGTACGAAAGCAGGACGCATAATTTCAAGTACAACAAACGTTATGATTTTTTAGAATATTTATCGTTATTTTCGGATTTTTCGAATTATAAATCTTTTAAGCGGGCCGAGATGCGGCTACCAAACATATTCGGTTGTAGTACATAAATGTATTTGAGTAACCTCCATAAATATCGAGACGACAAAACGATTTTGAATTTTTTGTTCCAGGTGATGGTCGGTAATTACCTGGAAACTCTGGTAAATCGGTAAGGAACTGTATTTATAATTCGTCAAATATCCGCGCCGCGATTATATTTCGGGAATACGACTCCATTGAAATTACACGAATGATAAATACATTTTCATCGGTTTAGAAGTATACCAATGTAAGGCGCAAGCATGATTTGTGTTCCGGCATGAATCTGGAAAATGGATCTAACGAAGCGAAATTTACTTTGATATTTTAAGCTCGGAGATTCGTATCAAACATAGTCGAGAAACCGCCGTGCAAAACAATCTCCCTTTGTGGCTTCTTTAAAGGCAAGATAGCCATGAGCACTTGTTCCATAAAGGTCTCAAGATCCCATTTCATCATTTTGAAGAAAAGTACATTTGCACTTCCCTCTTTCACAGTTAAGACAGTCTTTCAGGGCACGGGAGGACTGACGCTTCTGTTCACACTATCGATCATACCCGAAGCAGTGGATGGAAGCATGCCGAAGAATTCGAATGGCCTCCATCGGCTCGGTAATAATGCAGTCCGGTAACAAGGTAATGAGTGGAGTATCCATTGCCTCATTCCGATTGATGACGATCGTGGAGCTTTAACTGTACTGTAACTGTAATTTTTTCCAACAAAGACGATGAGGTCGAAACTAAAATTATCGTCACACCTGTCCATGGCACGATTTACCAGACACAAGTGCTTTCAGATCTACCCGGAGCTTCAATCAGCATTCTGAATTCAGCTGATTATGACCGTGGATTATGATTAATGATTAATGTGTTCGTTGTAAAGCATAATTATTGTGTGAGAAACTGGTATTTTCATCTTTTGCAATAAGTTTCTGCGTTCTTTTTGTCCGCTTCCGATATATTTATGAATATAGTGATTTGCAGTCAAGTCAATCCGTTTCTCTTCTTACAATATTTCTCATGGTCAGTCAACCCTTGCGTGTTCATCACTTTTAGTCATCTGTGTCCTCTCTTCCTTCACATCCTTTTTTCTGGACACAACAACTCATGTTCCAATGCAAATCGTAAAGTCTCAGTGACTCGCACGTGAGACATCTTTGCCTTTGTTAACGGTCGAGACTACTTTTGAATGGATTCCTTCTTCCTCTCTTTCCTCTCTTCTCTCAGGCTTAGTCATGCAAAGGAATATCCTCGGCTGTCCCTTCCTTCCCTGAGCGCTCTTCAGCCGCTCACTCTTACAATTTTCTCTGATGTCTTTCTTCTCGCATATTGTGCTATTAGGTTGGGGAGAAAGTCTTGACCACTTTTGTTATCCCGATGCAAAAAAATCCCAGTAAACGCTAGACAGTAATTGTGTAATGCATAGTTGTTGGCTAACCTTGGCCAACACTTATGCTTAGCTTAGCTGCCCCATTCCTGCAACACAGCAAACAGAAGGCTTTCAAAGTTCATAGTTGC
>JACMIF010005277.1:0-10874 GCA_014805445.1 Diplogasteroides magnus | reverse complement strand
GTTTTCTACGTGTCGCCGCCAAAAATTTTCTCCAGACCAAAATGTACGTGTCGCCCCCCCCCCCACTAGCTCGTGGTCCTCGCCCAGGTATGCCCTCACGTGCGTTCAAATGATTTCGCCACATACATCTTATTTTGGCCTGTGACGGTCGCACTGGTATGCGAAGGCTCCGCCCACTTTTGCGAAATATGTCGTACATACGGGTGGGAGGAGGTAACTGTGGACTTCGCCACGCGTGTGAAGCACAGATAGAATAACTGTTGGGAGTAATAGTTATTTTGGTTGAAATTTAATGTAAACTGTGAATAATTTAGCTGAAATCCCCCTCAGTCTACTTGAAATTACTCTCTTTTTGAAATCTCGTTTCCTGGGTAGAAAGAGTTTAATACTAATAATCATTATGCAGATATTTCGTCGCGATTAAAATTCGCAGAAAGTGAAGGTGAAATTGTTGATGTATTATGTTCATTAAACGGTTCATGGTCGATTGTCTACTACAAGGTTTGTTCCAATAGTACAATATTTCACTAGCTCCTCTCTGCAGGCTAATCTCGATCGTCTTTTCGTGGGTAGAGATGTATTTGGCCGTTGTGGTATTCTCTATTCTCACTCTCCACATTCTCTATCATTTTCATATCTCGCTCAACCTCACGTAAATTCAGACAAAATATTCAATTTTAATCATAAGTATTTCAGTCATCGTGGAATGATGTTGTTCACGGAAGTGTGAGCGTCATCCGACTACAGAATCCCTTCAAATATCTTACGTTTCATTCTTTCCTTCCATCATTTCCCGACGATGTACATATTCCGTGGATCCGTCTCTTCTCACTCACTGGCATTCATAATCACATAATTTACAGGCCCTTGATTACGGTAATTATCAATAATCACCTCAAGTATAAGATTTGCTTTAGGTCTCACGATGCTCTACTGCATCTTCTTCAGTAGCTCCTTCAGTACTTCTTTGTAATCTTCGTTCTGCTATCTCTCGTCTTATTCCGCCTTCATCCGAATCTCCTGCCGTGTGTTTCTCTGGTACTTTTTCCCTCTTTTGAGACAATATTGGGCGGATGAACTATATATTCTTGTGTGCCACACTATGGGATTAAGGCAAAGCTGGGCGTTGTGCAACTGGTCTGTCTGCGTAGAGTAGTTCATTGGTCTGGATTCTAGCCAGACCAATGTGCTATTCTACGGGGGCATCACCGACGATATCCACCGTTCTGCAACAGAATATCTTTAGAGAAAAAATGGATTTTATTTGCAGGTGGTATTGATTCGCTGTTGATAGCTCGGTTAATGTCGGATGTTCTTTCTACTACATTATCTATTTATCTTGTCAATGTTGCATTCGGTGATTCCCCACAGGTTTGTAGTATGAATAGAAGTGATGAGTAGTTGATTCAGTCGGTTGACACAGCACCTGATCGAGTAAGAGCATTGAATGGACTACTGTATCTTAGACAAAGTTGTCCTTCTCGGTAAGTCCTTACGTGTTGCCTGACACTAATGATCATTTTGAGTGACTGGAAACTGATTCTTGTTGATGTTTCTCGAAATGTTCTATCCGTTGTTTGTGATCACTTTCTTTCTCTGTGTACTCCTCCGTCAACTTCTGTCCTCGACGAGTCTCTATCTTCTGTTCTTTTCTTTGCATTAAGAGCTAAAGGACGAGATGCTGACACAAATGAGAAGCTAGGGTAAGCTTTTACTACTTTTCATTACATGTGTAGATGAGCCAATGTACTTTTTCTTGATTTATTTAGTAATGCTTATATTTCGTAGTGTACGATAGTTGCTCTTTCACTGAATACGCATTGGATATATGTTGCTCAAAGTAACTATAAATAGATGTCCTTCATCAATTCGCTTCCTTGGAAGTGGAGCAGATGAACTTTTTGCAGGATACGCACGACATAGGACGAGGTGACATATATCAACATGCCATTTCCCATTCTATTCTTATGCAGGTATGAACGAGATGCATCTACCCATGGTGTGGCAGAGGAATGTCAAATGGAATTGAGAAAGCTGGGAAAAAGAAATGGTGGAAGGGATTCAAGAGTAGCAGCTCTTTTAGGAGTTCAACTTCGGTACATCCACTTTTTTGTATACTAGCTTAGTTTAGCGACACATTATGGATGCATGGTTAATCATGCGCACACGTACATATGTATGGTTTATAAAACGATAGTCAATTGCATTTCTCATTGTCGAATCCACTGGGAGCGGTTGTCTATCGCTCGTAGAGACAGCCGCTCCGCGGAGATTAGACGAATACGAAATGCACTTTACTACCGTTTTAGAACCACTAGTAGTACATACTTATATAGTACATACACACAGAAAATTTTAGGGTGACGCAAATGGGAAATTATTGACAGCCGTTCATTTCTATCCGTCTAACTTCATTCCTTAGCGTTATTCACTACATAGCGGCGACCACCGCGATGTAGAGAAGTTAGACGGCTAGGAATGAACGGCTGTCAATATTTTACCGTTTGCGCTACCCTAGAAGATTTATAGGGTAGGTCCACAAGTTTTGGACAATTCATCTTTCTTCACTTATTTCCAACGCAGGCTGCGCTCTAAAAGCATTATAACCATAAGTAGGGCAGGCCTGCAACATCTTCCACCACATGTGGTCTCTACAGTATTTAGTAGTGTTGTGAAAGCGTATTGAAAAATGATAAGAGTATTTGCTATGGATGGACCCAACACTGGATTCTCTTTCTGCGCTTACTGTGCAAATTATTCTGAAATTCATTATTAGCACCAAGTTATTTATTTCAGTTGCCCTTTCTTAGATGATTCGTTTGTTGAATGGGCCAATTCACTTCCAATTGAAGATAAGGCCCAGTTGAATCTTCCGCGTGGACAAGGAGAGAAAAAGATTGTCAGAGAGGTTAGCGGCCATGATATGTGAAATGACAGAAAAAATATGTGTTGAGGCTCTTGCTCTGTTAGATGCTCCTCATACGGCCCCGAAACAGGCCATGCAGTTCGGATCGGGAATGGTAAAGCTTGTCAACTCAAAAGGCAAAAAGGCAAGTGGAGATGAAAAATTGTAAACTTACAATAAACTCAGGGCTCGGATACATCAGAAAATCTTGGTTGCTCGGGGAACTAATAGTTTTGTTTTGTTTTTGGATGTAAGGAAGCCTCTCATCTTTGTAACAATAATCTTACTACACGTTTACATAAAACACGACGTTCACAGAATTAAATTGTTTTTATTGAATTTGCACTTCGTTGAAAAAAGATTTTCATAATAAAGTCCGATTTTTAATTCAACGTTCTCCAGAAGTATGGATTTTGTTCGAACCTAAACAGTTTGGACAATCTATTGTTATAAGCAACATTCGTTATACCTCCTCGAGAAGGTAGCCAACCATTGATGAATAGCAGATAGTGGCACTACTTCAGCTACTCTTCCATCTCCAGTTGGTACTTTGACAGCATACGACTCTGCATGATGCACTACCCAACGGGCCAGTTTCTCCGCCAGTTCAACAAGCGACGACTGAACGAGTAGATAGAGAGAAGGGTACTTCAGTCGAAGCCCGGACTGTGGTCAATTGCAGATTACTGTAGTATAATATATTTCTACAGTCACGTACAGTATGCTACAGTAACCTACTATATATTAAGAGTCCGTGCTTCAGCAGAAATAGCAAGAAAAGAAAGGGGATGACTGACATGTTGGGATGCGGTAGTTCCTGAGGCTGCAGTCTTGGTGGAAAGGTCATCGAGTCTCTCCATCTGCACACCTAACAATGCCTGCATTCTTCTTTGTCTCAATTAGTTATCATTCACTCACAGAGCCATGAGCTGTAGTCATTTCATGTTCAAAGACGTCCCCATGTGAAGCAGACGACTTTCGAAGCTTAAATCAATCAAATTAGTATTTTCATTACACATATTTTCATTACCTGCGCTACTTTAAATATAACGCTTGGTTTTTCATTAGATATATAACCCAAATAATGCCAATTGGAAGAGTCGCTATCCGATGGCCACCTAATATACACTAAACAAGCAATACTGTAGATGATGCAGATACTGTACACCTACCTCCTCCGCCAACTTTCTCGGGAAAAGGAGTAGTCCCCGTTAAGAATACAACGACATGGTTAATTGTATCTGCATCCGGAATCTCTAATATTGCCTCATTTTCGCTCACAACAACAAAATCGGTTTGCACCTTAAGACAAATAATGACGGTGTGATAGAGATATTAGCCCGCTCACCAATCGACCCGACACAACCAGACCGAACATTCCAGCCATTCTGAATTACAACAATTACATCTTTGATAAAGTGTAGCAAACTTCCTACGGAAGTCCCGGTGTAGAATGAATCAGGCTGTAATCCTCCCGATAAAATATAGCATCGCTTTCGAACCCCGAACTATTCAACCATTCTCCCTATCTTTCATTCGACCCGGTATAGAGGTTTACACTGTAAACTTTACAATATTATTGGGCTTTAAGACGAATTATCTGTAATACCGGATCCAAAAGGTCCCCACCTGTCAGTACTTTATCAAGTTGGTGGCAAAAAGACCAAAAGTGGTTTTTCTGAATGCATATCGGAAAAGAAGTTTCTGATATACTGCTTTTGGCCGATATCCCCATGGTTCGGAAATAGCCTGAAATCATGTTTTTCATCAACTTCATTTTCATGATCTCAGTTCAGAAAATCATAACTCTGTTCATTTTCAATATTTTTAAGATTTCTTTTTTCCATTCGATTCATCTTGAAGAGTACTTTCTGAGATGCCTTCAAACATTTCACAGAAAATTTTTCTCCAAATGTTACTTTCGAAAAATCAAAAAATCGTTTTAACTAGCTCGCATTCAATCGATCGCCCTGAAATATTTTTCCACAATTATTATTCGTTTTATTCTTCTATCGGAATCTCGTTTCAATTATCTACGAAATGTTTTGTTTCCGGATCTGAAAATATGGCACAACGGTGGTGAAATGAGCCCCCGAATCTCAAGAAATGCCCTAATTTGACCAAGTTAGCCATATTCAAACCAGCATAATTCTTCAATGACTTCGTTTCAGACAATCTTCCAAAACAAAAATTTCTTATTTTGATGTCCTCTCTCGAAATTGGTGCTAAAAAGCAGGGGTCACGTTGAGCATTTTTTCTCGAACATAGCCACTAGAGGTCGAAAAAATGACTCAGCATGACCCCATACTTTTATGATAGAATATTATTCTCCCTTAAAATAGATTAATTTTGGGGGGTTTCTCAGCTCATGAAATGCATTTTGAAGCAAGTTATGAGCTTTCAATCATTTGAGAAAATGATAATTTCATGGAATGTTCGGACCGCAATAACTTGCTTCAAAATGCATTTCATGAGCTGGGAAACCCACCAAAATTAATCTTTTTAAACGGAGAATAATATTCTATCATAAAAGTATGGGGTCATTTTTTCGACCTCTGGCGGCTATGTTCGAGAAAAAATTGCTCAACGTGACCCCTGCTTTTTAGCACCAATTTCGAGAGAGGACATCAAAATAAGAAACTTTAGTTTTGGAAGATTATCTGAAACGAAGTCATTGAAGAATTATGCTGGTTTGAATATGGCCAACTTGGTCAAATTAGGACAATTCTTGAGATTCGGGGGCTCATTTCACCACCGTTGTGCCATATTTTCAGATCCGGAAACAAATCAGTTCGTAGATAATTGAAAGGAGAATCCGATAGAAGAATAAATCGAATAATAATTGTGGAAAAAAATTTCAGGGCGATCTATTGAATGCGAGCTAGTGAAAACGATTTTTTGCTTTTTCGAAAGTAACATTTGGAGAAAAAATTTCTGTGAAATGTTTGAAGGCATCTCAGAAAGTACTCTTCAAGATGAATCGAATGGAAAAAAGAAATCTTAAAAATATTGAAAATGAACAGAGTTATGATTTTCTGAACAGAGATCATGAAAATGAAGTTGACGAAAAACATGATTTCATGCTATTTCCGAACCATGGGGATATCGGCCTAAAGCAGTATATCAGAAACTTCTTTTCCGATATGTATTCAGAAAAATCACTTTTGGTCTTTTTGCCACCAACTTGACAAAGTACTGACAGAGGGGTCCCATATTACAACTACTGTGTCTTAAACCATTTGCAAAGATTGGATTGCAAACGCTGTAAACACCTCCATCAAGCACATGAATGGGAGATGGGATATCTACAAAAGGGGGAAAGGGAGATGCGAATGAGAAAGAAAACTAAGCAGAGCACATAAAATCATGGATTATCGAATATGTTTCACGATGGGCATATAAAAAGCTCGGCGTAAATAAAGCAATACGAAGGCTTCTTGCTTTGCGAACCGTTTTAGAAGATAAGAATTGGCATGAAAACGATCTACATTCGCCGATGTGGAATTGTGCAAGAACCAATATGAAGCATATGAATGGGAGATGGGATATCTCCAAAAGTATAGAGGGGATGAGAATGAGAAAGAAAACGATACAGAGCACATAAAATCAAGGAATATCAATTATGTTTCACGATGTGCATTTAAAAGGCCCTGTAAAAGTTAATCAATTTTTTGAGAACGACTGTGATAGAAATGTTCATACAATGGGAAAATATACGAATTGTCGTGAAAAGTGAAATAGCGAAAGATCATCTATGAAGCGCATGAGTGGGTTATGGGATATCCTTAATTGGAGAAAAGATAGAGGGTCGGAAAGGAATGGCGCAGTGTCCAAAAACAAGGGAAATCAATTACCTATGTTTCATGGTCTGCATTTAACGAGAACTGCGAAATCAAAACAACTTCTCTTTCACTACAATTCCATTAAATACCCAAGTACTTAAGCACCATCAACTTCATCAAGCACAAGTAATGGGATATCTCAAAACGGCAGAAAGAATGAGAATGCGCCTGGATAATAACAGAGAGGGATTGAGAAAGTGCTCAAAGTCGCGAAAATGAATGAATGATAGGGAAAGTTTCGCTGACTTGTGCAACGGCTATAAATCTTATGCTTTCCATTTCTGCGAGAATGGTCTCTAGACAAAGAACGCTTTGGTCTCGCGTCAGGGTCATAACGTTTTGCCTACGGTAATTAAATAACTTTCTTCGGCTGTGCAACGACTATCAATCAAAGGGCAGAAGAAATTTGCGCCATAATGATCGTATGATTCCTGGCTGCTCATAGGGCGAAAAACACAGGCGCCGCGGACATTTGCGCTGAAACTTGAAATGGACACTTACGCCGTTAAAACAACGAAAATTATGGCGCAAGTATCCATGGCACTGAAGTCTTCCACCCTGTCCATAGTCGCGGAACAAGAATGACGAGCCTTTGATCTCTTTCACAATACAAAGGTCATTCGCTCCCACGGAAATAGTCATTTCTCATCTTCTCCTCTGCACTTCCCAAAAGGTGATAAGTTGCCAAACTTTCTCGCTTGCGCACACACAAACTCTGTCAATCTAGGTGCATTAACCGATCCATCACTGGCTGATAGACAAGGGCATTCCCCTTTTCTCCCTTTTTTATGAGAAAGTGTCCCAAAAAATTTACAGTTGACCAATTCCACTTGATATTTTCCTGGACTTCGAGAAAAAATGTTTGCGCATGCAAAGACTACCGAAAAGATACGAGTTCATAGGAAAACGAATACTACTATGATATGGGAAGGTTAAATGAATACAAGGATTTTGATATATGCAAACAATAGAGGCAAAAAGACGCATACTTTGTTTCCATAACGGTATCGAAGGGTCATGGAATCGAATAATTTTGATCAATAACTTCCCGCCACCTTGCAAAATTGTCTCCCTTATCAGCAATATATGTTTACAGCTAGGTAACATCAGAATGAGGAGTTTACTCTTAATCACCTTCCGGTCATCACAGTGTCGCCGTTCCTATCAATGATATTTTGTCAGGCAAAAAATCAAGGAACGTGAAAACTTGTGAAAAACAAGAGCGCCGCGGCTATTTGCGCCATAAGCGTGAAATGGACAGATGCGTCTTTTCAGCATTATGATGGCGCAAGGGTCCATGGCGCTCTAGTCTTTCTTCCACCTAATCATCGTCCATAAGGGAAAGTGGAATTTGAAATGAGCACTGCTAATGTTATGTAATGTACTGATGTAATGAGGACGAAGACCGAAAGATGCAAATTCGTCCCAAATGCGATACCCTAATGAGCAGCCGTTTTGATGAAACTATCGACAAATGTTTGATAAAGTCTCCATATAAGAAGGGTTACTATCCTTCCGGTTACCTTGCATAGACGCCTATCAGTGATATTCTCACGGCTATCAATCACCGAACGCCAAGTAAACTGAGAAAAAGGCGAGAACTCGCCGGTATATCTAAGGTTACACAGAATGAAGAAATGTGATAGCGACGAGAAATGGATAGATAGATGGGTGGAAAAACAAGGAAAAGAGTGCGCGAGGCCAGATGTTGAAAGGGGGCAATGAAAGAGTAGTCAATATCAGAAAGATTGACTCAGAATGAGACAGTTTTTGTCCCCATCATGGAAGATCAACATGCATGAATACAAGACTAGGTTGAAATGAGTGAGCATTAGAGATTGCAAAATGCACAACATAAGCATAAAAGTGAGTGAAGCGCACAACGAATTGCACTACTGACAGCTAATCCTCCCGTGTAAAAGACCGTAGTCTTGCGAATGGTGTTGTGACCGACTGAAACGCACTATCATCTTCTTTGTGAGTTTGTTTGTGGTGTGAACGCTGGATTTGGCAGTTTGCCGCCGATATTAGATATGTTTCACTGACTATTTAAATGCTAAATTTTCCGAAATTAGGAATGCTGTGCATGGTTGTGAGACAATAAATGAGAGGACATCAACGGAAAATTGAGTCATATTTGTGTCAATAAATAAGTGGCAAAAGGCACAATCGTTATGAACAGCTTCGCCGTAATGGTTAAATAGACTGACGCGCCCTCGTCAAACGGCACAAGTGTCTAATTGGCCATTATGGCGCAAATGTCCATTGCGCTCGCCTCTTTCACGCTCATATCACCCCTATGGTTGACGTTTTCATATTCAATGTGCACTGATCTCCCAGTTGTGGTGGCATTTCACATCTTTAGATAAATAGTATTTGTAGCAAAGAGAGGAACGTAAGAATTGATCATCTCTCATTGCGAGTTAATCAATTTCAAGCATTCGTGAAGCATAATTGCACCGAACAGGAATCCAGTTTGAAGGGACAAATCAAATTGAGTAAGGAAGGAACATAAGCAACAGAATCTTCCGCGCACTCGTATTTTTGTCCATCAGACCACATCCCGCTATTGCGAGATAAGTACCCCAGGTCTGATTAGATTCGTGCCCTAGCCTCGTATCGATGATCAGCGGACTGCCCTTTAATCTTATTGACAGTCTATGATGTACGCACGGTTTGCAATCTGATTTAGAAGGCGTGGTTTGCCAGGCCACTACCAGCATTTCTTCATCATTCCCCTGTTACGGCTTAATCTGACGGCGTCGAAAAAACTTCTTACTCGCTAATCGTACCGTATTGTGCGTGCACTTGTTTTGTCTATTAAATAGCAGCGAATAGGCAACAACGTGATTGTCCAGAATTCCAAAGTGATCAATTTCATGCTTCAGTGAAACTCAATTGCAATGGGAAGGAGTAGAACGATGTCGTGTAACATTCTTGACAGAACAAAGATTCTAAAACTGTTCACGTTATCCAAAAACTTTTGTGCATTATTTCCCACTATATTTCTAAAAAGTTTATGTTGTTCAGTTGCAATGGAAAGGTGTGAAACACCTCGAAAAGAGAATGATAAAAGCATCAAGGAAGTATGGCCTGGCTAAACCGGGTTCAGAAGTTTGCGTACATGCTCGTGTTCATTGTTGATGAATATCAAAATCAAGACACCATTGAGCATCATTCCGAGATGATCAATTTCATGGATCATTGAAACCCAATGAGAATTGAAAGGAATTGAACCGTGACGGCGGAACAAGAATGTAAATACAAGAAAGAACAGTCTGCTCCTACATTTTCATAGCATGTGCACTTAAGGAATTCAAACTGGGAGGGAAAGCTCTCACTGTGGCATATAGGAGAGGGAGAAAGGAAGAGAAAGAGAGAAAACTTTCCTCTAGGAGGAACGCTAAACGGAAAGAACTTGAGTAATTGGCAGGAAGAGCTCATTCACAGAATAATAACTCCGCTGTAAGATCGGTAGTTATTCTATCGCTTGATGGTTCAAAATCAAAACTACCATCCTGCGGTAGAATAACTACCGCATCTTACGTCGGAGCGGTAGTTATTTTTCTGTGTGTGGGGTGGGAATTACTTGTTTGTTCCATTTGGCGCCACGCAAACTCCGAAAAGTGCAAGAGGGCAGAGAAAGAAAAGAAAGAACATAAATAGCGAGGCAAATGTTCCTCGATCGTTCACGGAACACACACAAGAAATATGTCACTACAACGGCGCAAGCGTCAATTACACCAGAATGGCGCAAACATTGATCGTTGTCGGAACACAGCATGGTGATAGACAAACGCATCATGGACGTTTGCGCAGTTGTGGTGAGGTGTACATGTGCGCGTTCATTTCACCAGAAAGGCGCAAACGTCCATGACGCACTTGTCTTTCACGCTAGGTTGCTCGATCGTTCACGGAAAACACACACACACACACACACACTATGTCACTCTGGCATAGGGTGCGCGGCCCAAAACAGTCAACAAGGCGAGCAAGAGGGATGGAATGAGGGGGGGGGGGGTGAAGAGGGTAAACCATATGATAGATTAAAACAATAAGGAGAAGAATAGGATTAATTATAAAAAGAAGGGGAAGCAAAATGATAACGAAATGCCAATGAATCAGTC
>JACMIF010005276.1:0-10881 GCA_014805445.1 Diplogasteroides magnus | reverse complement strand
AATTGTCAGGAGAATTTTATCATATATAGCGTTTGACCCCCTTTTGAGAGGAATGTGGTGTAAACAACAAAAAACTGCAAACTTTTGACGTCCAAAAACCGAAAAATCCCACCCTTAGGTAGTTCACAGAAAAAATTTCAGAATTTTTGGTCAACTTTGAGTTTACTGTGCCACCCCCTTCCCGGTCATACACGGAATTCGATTTAATACTTATAACCCATGTGTTTTCTAGCACTTGAGCCAATCCAACCTCAAGAACGACCTTCGAGTGAAACATACTTATGCCAGTACTGATTGTATCGGATAGCTTCGGCTATGTCAAAGGAGGCATCAGCGGAGACAGGGGCTGAACATATCCATGCTCACTTCTTGTAACTTAGTCGTGGCGCTATTTTTTACTCATTGAGTTCATCATTATGGTACAATTATTTTGGAATAACGAACGCCTCGATCAGGACTTCAACGCTCTGTCAATTTTCTTGGGAGGACCCTCTATGGAAAATAAATACGATGGACAGTTTGTGACAAATCGAAGACTGCTCTTGATCCCCGTACGGATAAATATTATATCTTGTGCCATTAATCGGATCTATCGTTTACTTGGATGGGCGATGTCAGACAACGTGTTTATGAGTCCTGATCCATCCGCAGATATCGTCAATATGTACAGACAAGTGACGACGATGACACAGATACCCGTCGTTGCCTGAATAAGCACGCCAATAAAAAGAAGAAAAATAGAATGAATAAAATCCATTTTATCGAGATCTATGCAATTTTACTGTATTAGATATTATAGTAGGTAAGTTGAATTTTTTAAACACAACTAAACAATATCTACTTAGAATTATGATACAAACAGAGGCAAAATTGTACCGTCATCAAATACTTCTCCAGTGTGTGATGCATAATTATGGCGATTGCGAAGGAGGCAAGTACGCATTTGAGACTCACTGAACACAAACATTTAACAAAAATCATTTCAATAACCTATAATAATGTTCAATACCACATCTGGATGTTCTATTGGGAGTTTCAGTTGGTAAGAGGAAAAATGATCACAATACACATCCAACTCCTTGAGATCATAGTGGTACTTGGTGAGAACGATGAGCGGCCAGTGGACCAAGTAGAGAATGTACGAGAGATCGCCGATATACACGGATATTCTGCAAAATATGAGAAATTTTAACAATTAGGACCGAGAAATGACAAAAAGGAAGACAGCGCCGTGTTGAAAATGAATAATGTATGAGAAAGCGTGTGCTCATTTCCTGGCGGCATTGTTTTCTCTTTTTCAAGAATAGCGAGTAGAGCGGCGGTCATGAACAATCAGGGTTGGCGGAACGACTAAAATAGTGCATTTCGTTTCTCTGTGCTCTCCATCGTGCGGTCGTGTCTGGCGCATAGGGAAGACCGCACTGTGGAGGTCACAGCGAGACGAAATGTACTATTTTAGTCGTTCTCGAACCCTGTGAACCATTTTAACCTCCCTATTGTCCTCATATCGGTTATCTACGAGATTGAGAGCAGACATCTCGGTAGAGAATGAGGAGGCTAGAATTGCTCATGACCCCCAATCTAATAGCGAGGCTACCAGGCAACGTAAAAGAGAAGTCTCTCGCTGTCTCTCGTCTCATAATTTTGAACACTATCTCTCATGCTCTTAGCTGACAATGGCTCAGAAATGTTTGAAGATCGAAAAATTCGCGAAATAATTGATACTATCAACACTCATCAATCATCATCGCTGATCATCATTGAAATCATTGCACGCAGCAAAATAACTACCGTTTCGACGGGGAATCGGCAGTAATACTACCGCTCATTGGCAGTTTCAAAATGAAAACTACCACTTAGCGGTAGTATTAGCGATTCCCCGTCGAAACGGTAGTTATTTTTCTGGATGTCCTACTGGATGATATCAAGGATGTCTCACAAGATAAGACCTACCTGCTTGATAGTAGCCCGTTCTGTACCCAACACCCAGTCAGCACCAGCTGACCCGTAAATAGTGTACCCTGAATATCAGGGAATTTTGAAATTCAAAAAATTCGAAGCATACCGTAATCTTGGCCATCGTTTCGGGAACTTTCCACGGCGCGAACGAGATAAATAACAGAATGGCTGTTCCAATGTTTGAAATCTTGTTCAGAGGAATGTTCGGGTCTGAAAATGCCGCTTGATCTGCGCCTTGCAAGATAAAATGCCTGAATGTGAGATGAAAACTAATTCAAATTCGTCAGCTTCAGTGCCAGTCTACAGATACAGGAAATATATCTCTAAATCGGTTGTAAAGTGTATTTCTCATTCGTCTATTCCACTCGGAGCGCAATAAGAATTGCACTTTACTACCGATTTAGAAACACTAGTATTCAGGTGTCTAGGGGCTGAAATCGAGTACTTACTATGATCTAGAAGCGCGGAATTGTGAAGTTCATGACACAGTGCGCCCGTGAGAAACTGCCACATTCTGTAGTAATATAAAATATTTAGGATGAAAAATTGATGATGTCGCAGTAGATACCTGCATGGCATTGCACCAAATGCAATAGTGGGAGAACTGAGAGATTGTACGAGAAGAGAGCCTGCAAGGAATATGCTTTGTTACACTGCGGAAAACGAATGGTGTTTTTTACACAGTTCCACGAGGGATCAAAATTTTAAAATATGTATTTTTCTTCGTATCTATTCGAGATATTTGAATGAAAACTGCAAATTGTTTGTAGTGCTTGTTTTTGCGTTCGGTATTCTCTCACTGGACATTTGCTGTCAATATATTGGTACGAGATAGTAGTGAATCCCACCGATTGAAAGAGCCACTAAGTATCCCATCCTACGACTGGAAGAAGAGAGGTTGTGATTGAGAAGAAAGATGAAAGGAGAGATCAGATAGAATTGAATCTGATTTTGTTAATTTATCGAATTTAGTTTTTATTTTTAACCTCTACGCCTAGAGACCAAGCGTGAAGCAGCACTGGTGAGCTGAAGACCTGCAATTCTTTATATTCGGCATTAAGGTTTCTAAATCTGTAGTAAAGTGCAATTCTCGTTCGAATAATCCACTCGGAGCGATTGTCTCTCGCTCGTAAAGACAACAGTTCCGCGAAAAACAGGCCAATGAGAATGCATTTTACTACCGATTAAGAAATCCTATCCGACACGTTCGCGTCGCACATGAGGCGGGTTTAGTTGAGAGGGGAAAAATTGAATACCTGCGACCAGTAATCTGCTTTGTTGATGATGCTCTGCATGTTGGAGAGGAAGAACTGCGCCCATCTGAAAATGTGATTCGGACACCTATTCATTCACGTTCAGATGGGAGCGAGTTATGGAAAAATATGTATCTACAACATAACTGTTTGTTCACTCATTACAACCGGTCTTCTAGTCACCTATGCATTCAGTCAGAAAAATTACAGCCTATTTCCAAAAAAGAGATCCCATGCCACTCATGCTAATGATGGTCTTCTGGTGATATTCGTAATCTAGCAGCCAGATCACGGCAAAAGCTCGCCTGAGATCGACGGTGAAGTGCCAAATGTCGTTAGTGAAGAAGACGAGAGGAACGACAATCTGCAAAACCGTTTATCTTTATCTTACGGGCAAATGATCCCATTTAGAACTTGAAAATGGCAATTGAATATAGAGTAGGGTATCGCAACCGAGTTTTTTGTAGTGCATTCGTCGTACTAGGGTTTCCAATTCGGGAGTAGAGTGCATTCGTCTGTTGTTTGTTTCCCGAGGAGCGGTTGTCTGTTGCATTAAAGGAGCCAGAAAGGGACATTGTTTTGCATGCACTTTCGTTATCACTTCTATCCAATTCCCTTACTCTCTTGTTGTCAGAGTAGACCGCTCTGACGACGAGAAAGTGTGGGAATGGAGAGAAGTGATAATGAAAGTGCATGCAAAACAATCTCCCTTTCTGGCTTCTTTAATGAGACAAACGCTCCTCTTGAATCACACAACTGACGAATGCACTCTACTCCCGATTTAGAAGCCCTACTAAAGACATACCGTTAAAACAGCCAGCATCAACACATATAATGGAACTATTCGTTTGAATCGTCGAATGTAAAAATTTGCGAGAACTGAAGTGAAGGACGCCCCACTCTCGGAGGCTCTGAACGATTCATTATTGATTGATTTTCTTAATTTTCGTTGAAACAATCAGGTAAATGCATTGTATTAGAAATTGCTTACTTGGATATTTCTCGTCCTAATATTGTGGCCATGAGGTAGCCCGAGAGAACGAAGAACCTACAAAACAATTCTACGTTTTTTTCCTAATATGTACTTTCAAGTCGCTCTAATCAACTGTATTTCGATCACTGAAATGTTTCGAATGGACAATTATGGCAAAATGAATGAATAATATAAACGTAAGAAAATCGATCATAAAAAATTTCACGGAAATTTATAGGCGTGAAAATCGCATGCCAAGGTAAAATACATGATTCGGCAAATGCAATCAGATTTTTTGAATTAAACACTCACGCATCGACTCCGACCCATCCATTCTTGAAGATGTCGGGACGAAGATGAAAGGCGAGCACACCACAGATGGCAACACAACGAAGACCCTGAAAGGAGAATTTGTTGCTTAAATTTCAAACTGGAGACACCACTTGTGAAATTGTCTCGTCTGTAATGAATATCAATGAAACAAATTCGTAAATATTTCGTTGGCCAAATGAACGTAAATAGAATAATCAATACAACTAGTGAAAATATTAAAAGTGATTGGCTAACCTGTAGATCGTCTCTCTTATTCGTGTTCTTCATTGTGGCTCGGAATAATAACCTGAACAAATCGAAATGTTGCACGGACAATAGAGAAACGACAAGGAACCTCAACTCTTGGCTCGTGAGGACCTAGAGACTGTGGCAAAATGAGAGACGCAGAGAAATATGGAGGACCATTCCGCACTCTCTCACAATACATTTTCTCTCTTCCATTAGAGAAACCCTCATAGAAGAGGGGAGTGAGAAAACATTCTCCCCGGCCCCCAATCGAGGATCGGATCGAACGCCGGGAATTGGAAAGATGGAAAAAGATAACGAATGTTTCCGCGAGGGACGAAAACCCAGAGGCCTTTCACTCTTTCGGACGGATGAGAAGCGAAAGTGAATGCGATTCTACAGCAGTAAGTATAGTGGAGGGATTCAGAAAGGGTTGTATAGTGCGTGCGTCATTCGTCTGACAATGCTCTCTGCGACAATGACAGTTGTCTTTCGAACGCAGAATTCGGCTATATTTCATTGATTCAAGCATGGCAAGTCTCTAATACTAACTCCCAACCCTAGTCAGTACCCAGAAGGAACGTGGAAACGACAAACACACAAAGGGAAAAGTGACGACGGGGATTCGTTTGTAATTCAAATCGGTTTATTGACGTGGCGCTTTCTGTCGTCTGTTCTCTCCTCCCGGTATCAATGTGGTCACACATGGATTCGATCTTGTCATCGATAGGGTACGGAAAGCGAGCAGAATTCCTTTTTCTGTGGCCTATTTCGTTTGGTGCAATGTTCTATCACATGCGAGAGATAAAAAGCTCCTAGGGTATCGAACGACGGACAAATGCACTTCTACTCGCTTTCCCTGCTCTAGTCATCGCCTCCTCTCCTCACTGACCGTCTCTCATGTGATAAGCCATCGAGTGGGAATAAAGCTGTTCCAGTAAGGTATCTGAGCCCCAGTCACAGACAAATTTGGCTGATCTACAGCTCCGAATCACGCGGCGATGAAAAGTTACACTTTTTCGGCCATATAATCCGCAGTACGAAATGAGAACCAATGACGCTGTGCTTGATTTCCCTCCATCGGTCACTTTTATCGATGTGGACAGACAGAGTGCTATATTTGAAGTGTTGATAAGAACAGATCAGGAGATGTTGATAAGGAGGTCGGCACAGTTGACAAGCCGAAAGCAAATAACAAAGAGAGAACGGATTCCATCTTTAAGCAAAATGTTCAAGGAAGGAGGGTTTTCTAAAGAAATTTTTTAGTAAATATTTAGTGAACGAATAATGAAACACACGTAGATATCAGCATGTGTGCATCTATCAAAGGAGATGAGCGCGAAACAATGAATCATCAATGCACACAGATATAAAAGTCGCACCTTGTTTCCAAAAAAGATCCCTGCAGCTGAAAGCATAGTCCTGTGACACCCTATTTTTTCACCCCTCCGGTGACTTCAGTTATAGCCAATACTTCACATAATTCGCACGTCAAGACGCAAAGATCGCACTGATTAGGGTTTCTAAAGCGGTAATATTCTCATTTTCAAATTATTATTCAATAATATTTAATATTAATTCAATATTATTAATAGTAATGTTCAATGCATTTCTCATTCGCCTAATCCACTCGGAGCGGATGCCTTTCCACTAGACACAACATATCGTGAGCAATTGAGACAAAGAGAGAACGTCGCAAGGCGCATCGGCATTCCATAAATATTATGCATCCTATCCCAACGGTTACTCCTAGTACGCGTCGCACATCTGGATGCCACCGTGGTCTCTCACTTCTACGTGCTATTTTGTCGTTTTGGAATATGTTTCAGCCGTTAGAGTCCACAGCAACAGTTCAGTTGGGACGCATAATAACGTACGGTGAAATACAACAACGCCATGGGCATTTGCGTTATTTTGCTGAAATGGATGTTCGAGTAGAATCAATTCAATTCAATACAATGCAATTTCTTTGCTCTTCTTACTGGAATCTTTGGAGCAATGTGGTGGAATATGTCAAAATAAATAACTTCGATAGAATGACTACCGATCTTTCGCCGGAGCGGTAATTATTTTTCTGTGCGCATCGACGCCCAGAGTGTTCTCTACTCTGATGAAGAAGATGTGCGTAACGCGAAGTGCTCCGAATAAGCACATAGTGAGAACTAGTCAGGAAATTGATGAAACGACCGACGATAAATGAGTGAGGAAAGTGATCGAGTATTAAAATCAAATTTACATTTTCTTAGTCTGTTTGATCCCTTGGAAAACATTTGCATGCTCCCCATTCAAACGAGGCACAAGGATCCCTTCATTTTTTCATTCATCCCACGCTCCGACCGGTCTCCTTATCTTCTCGCTGAGACCATTCATCCAACGGCGAGTTTTCGTTACTTTAAGGCCTAAATACTGCTAAAAGGTTGGCTTGCTTAACTTTGTCAATAATATTATATAAAGGAGCTAATCGGGCATAAATATAACAGTTTGTTTGGGTCCTAAGAATTAATCGATTCAGAAACGATGCACCTTCAACTGGCGCTCCTTCTCATGTCGCCCGTTCTTCTCATGGCTAAACGCCCAGATCTGAGCGGATGTGGAACGACTAAAGTTCATAATGACTGCTTGTTCATTCCATTCATATTCCATCCTTAGAACCTATGTAAACGGATCCACTAGGTTCATGCGTCGAGGTTTCCTAATTGAATTAGAAGTACAAATATGATTTACTCACAATCAGTAGACTGGCAGGGAATAATTTAACAAAGTATGCACTATTAAATTTCTTTCAGCTATGTTTCGTCATGGACACATGCCTTTTGAGAAAAAGTGGATTTCATCGATACCTGGGTGAAAAATTACTCAGAAATTGGCGATCATCACTCCTGGTCGTTACATGGAGGTAGGTGTCAACGAATCACGGCATTGTATGATTTCCGAAAAACCTGAAATATTTGCTAGGCATGTTTACTCCCCATCGAAACTTATCAACAATCAGCATATCAGATTTGAAATTACCTTGGAGATCTACATCCATACATTGAAAACTGATGCAATTAGATAATTTGATTGAATTCCGTAATTTAGTTCAATGAAATAGTTTGCTAAATGATGGATTTGAACCACGCGGAAGACCGATTTGAAATCAAGGGTAGCGAAGGTTTGTGAGATTGATCCGCAAGCTCCGCCCACTTGGCGAGGACACTTTTTCGCCAAAAGTTGATCCGGCCATGCAACGCCAAAACGGAAAACTTTGAGCTGTCAAATTTCTGGGGGTCATTCCTGGGTACCATAGCAACAAATGGACATTAAAGAAGCCGTAAAGTGAGTTTCACAAACAAGATATAAGTGGTCCCGCAACGATTTGCCTGAGGATTTACTTACAAAGTACGGTAATTTTTCGTCTGGCGACTATGCTAATCCTCCCCTCTCTCGCCGTTTCTCATTTATTGATCTCCCCGCTACAGTATCCAATGAATTTTGCGTTGATGTTTCGAGCTTTAATTTTCTTTTGAAAATAAAAGCTTTCGGGGAAAATAAAAGCAATCTCTCATTTATCACAGACCTTCTGACACGGATATTATGGCGCGAAATAAATTTGTGTCAGGTATCAGCATGGGGTTTACTTTTTTGAAGTGCCCACCTCACTTGGTTATTGCACAACAACTTTGCATGATCATTTCCTTCTCCTGCGGAATATTCCAGATGTTTGAAGGTCATGACCAAAATCATCATGACCCGGGGTTAATGGTCAAAAAAGGGAAAAAATTTCGATCAAGGATAAGCATGAGATATACTTTTTTGAACTATGTAACCAAGTTAAAACGCCTGAGGAACCAGTTCGCTCAATTCTCAAATTTCCATGAAGTTATGATCGAAAAGCAAATACTATGCAAAAAATGAAAAATGCAGCTAGCCACACGTGCTTCCCAGAGTAACCGTAGAATAGCTTGAGTATCAAAACTATAGTTGGAGAACCAGATCCCACTTGAAATACGACTACAGTAGAGAAAATGTGGTTTTCTAATTAAACTGGTTTTGGAATTTTTCACAAAATCAGTAATTACTTGGGTCATTCCTATTCTTTCAATTTCAAAAATCAAAGTTTTTACACTATATAGTCAACGGCAAGTCCTTCCATATGTGCAGAAATGACTTCATCCGAGGATATGGCATGAGCCAAGTACATGACATCATTTCATGAATACGTTCCACATTTATCAGAGACATGAAAGGAAATTGTAGTTAAAAATATTGCGGAAAACAATTGATTTCATTGCAACAAAGGGGGGTAAATATGAGAAACAAGATTCAAAATAAAGGAAAATGTGCTTGCACAAAAGGATTGAAGAGTGAAAATATCGAAATGAAATTGATTATTTGAATGCATTACTCCTGACTCCAAACTTGATTCTTGTTCGTGATGTGTCTAACGATCTTTTGATTCTTTCTTCCATTTCTGAAGATAGTTGAGACACGGGGGAATTTCTGTTCAATCTCGTTCTTCGCTTCTTCGGAAAGTTCATTGTACTCGTCCAAGTGCTCCAGGAACTGAAACGATTATTGTTTTCATTCAAATTATGTACAGTTTCTTCAGCCATAATGCGCACTCCTTGCTGAGGTTTGTGAATATTTATTTATTCGTTTTCATACATTATGTTCTGATGAGTGGCCATCTCGAGGAAAAGCGTGTAGTGAAATGTTCAAGTCTACGAACTAACCGCAGGCTTTAGCTCCTCAAACTGCTCCTTGTCTCCAAGAGCGAGAACGTATTCAGTTTTGATGAGAAGCTCTTGTATCTAAAAAAAAAGTATTTTTATCACTGCATTCTTAATCTGGTTAGTTTCGTGTTGAGAAACGTCAGGGGTGAATGATCACATTAGAATTGACCAATGTAAATGTTAATTTCACTGATCTGTGATGTTGCGTAAAAAATAAACATCATAAAATACGGTAATTTGCATACCTTTGTGATGAACTCGACGGACTCCATCTTCATATTCTGAGCTTTCCTCATAACGGAGTTTTGGACGTTATCGATTCGTCTCTGAACGCCCTGGAGATCCCGTCTGATGGCTTCTTGGCTCTGAACTTATTTCATCAGAAATAAGTACGCTTTAGGGGTTCTTAATAGGGAGTAGAGGGCATTCGTCTGTTGTCTGATTCTCGAGGAGCAGTTGTCTCATTCATGCAACAGACAACCGCTCCTCGCGATCAGACAACAGACGAATGCACTCTACTCCCGACTTAGAAACCCTAGTACGCTTCATTTTTTTCAAGAACAGATTACTTTCCGCTGCGTTCAATAAGAAAGAAAAATGTAATGAGCTGCCATTGAGGATGCGTGTATTCGGCTGAAAGGCACGAGCGTTTACAACGGTGATGCGTCTGTTCATTTCTCCATTAAAGAAGCCGTAAGAGGAGATTGCGGAGGCGCTTCCCGACGGGAAAATCGATAACTTTTGTTCTTTACGTCTATGGAATTCCCACGCTCTCTCATATCGATTATCCCTTCGGGAAGAGCCTCGGCAATATCCCTTTACGGCGCAATTGTCCATGGCTCAGTAGCCATTCACAGAATATTCTGTACTCGTACCTCTCGCAGTGGTAGATTCACGTCGAAATGCCTCTTAATAAAAACTAAATCTTTTCCTGTTAAAGTATTGTAGTTCCTTAAGTACGAGGCCATGGAAGGAAAGGCCTTCTTCAATGCCATTTTGTCATCATCGGAAAGAGCATCGTACTGTAGTTGAAGGACTTGATGCTGCAAATGTTTCTGAGCTTTTTTTCTTGATTTTATCGCTAATTATTAGTGTTGGGTATTGAATGACTACGGAAAGGTGGGAAGGGATACGCGATGTCTTCCTCCCATTCTGTGAATGATAGGATGCGGTTCCCGCCATTCATAAATGTTTGCCCTGGGGTTCATTCCGTAGTCATTAAATCGAATTCCGTGTATGACCAGGAAGGGGGTGGCACAGTAAACTCAAAGTTGTCCAAAAATTCTCAAATTTTTTCTGTGAACTACCCAGGATTGGGATACACTTCAGCCGCGAGTTCATAATTTTATCATAAAAATTGACCGATTTTCAAAAAACATTTTTATAAAATCAAAAATTTTTATTTTTGAGTTTTGGTCGACAT
>JACMIF010005275.1:0-10882 GCA_014805445.1 Diplogasteroides magnus | reverse complement strand
TGTTCCTTAGAGTGAACGGGAAAGAGAGAGGGCACAGAGAAAAATACAGCGATCTACCGTACCTAACTGATCGCTCTGTTCAATCGCTTCAAGAGTCAATTCCCTTCGAATGTAAATGTTAGAAAGCTCTCTTGGAGGATTAGACAATAATTTTGATAGACAATTTGTGTGTTTTTGCTCTCATTAGACCTTACGCTCGCACCTATCAAAGAATAAAAGTTCGTGGCACAACTCCTTTAATGGAATTACTTCTTCAGTTGAGGGCAGTTCAGGAATTCATATTGCTCACATCCATGCAATTTATAAAACTGGTTCTGTACAAGTGAAAAGAGTCGTTTGAGGTCTGTACTTTCATCGATGGAAGACCCGTCCATGATGAATTGAGACGAATTGCGAAAACTGGAGCTCTCGGAAAGATCTTTCGCTTCAGAACATCTCTAGTCTTTCATCGTGACAATTCATCGTCAAAGTCTTTCTCATACTATTACATTATAATAGGTATGTATCTACCCTGAATATCAGGAATACGAAAAATAGGTTAGGCTCAAACAAACAATTTTATTTATGATCATCAAATTTCTGTACAAGCATGATTGGCATTTGGAGAAGTCACTCAACAAGATCAAATATTTAATGATAAGTACACGCATTCACAAAGGGATATCAATGGGTGAAAGCTTAGCTACCGGGTGTTGTAAAATGTTTTCTAAAGCTAAGAATTCATTCCTTTTTGATCTTGTGAATTTGAGATCGTAGCAACCTGTACACTGTGCGGATAACGAAGAACGCGACTGTACAAAGGAGAAGGACTGCAGAAAGTGCGACGAGGAGGATGTCCAGGAGATAATACTGCAGGAATCCTTGCTCTGCAATATAGTGCATTTATGAAGAGCTTCAATGTTTATAGCCCATTGATTTATATTTTTACCCGGCAAGAGTCGCACTTATTGAAGTCAAAATATCATATGCCCTATATACTGCATCTGAAACTCACTTCGACTGTGGGGGTCCAAGTGTTGCATAGGCCCAAATTCACCCATGAACTCCATGTACTTCACGAGACGCTGTTTGGCCTGGCCATTCATCACTTTCAATATGATTCAAAACCGTTTTCTCACCGACATTGGCTGACCCTCGAGCATTTTAGCCACTCTCTTTGCCTTATCGCGGTACCTAAATGAACTTCTTTCCAAAGAATATTGCATTGAAGCTCACGTGTCACTGAAAAGGAGTCTTCGAATTGAGTCCTCGAGCAGTTCCTGTTTCCCTATGTCGTCCCTGAAAGAATTCCGTATCCTTTATGTTTTTAGTATTTCAGTCCTCACTTTCCAATAACAATAGTTGTTCCCATTCTCTTGGCAATGTTCGCATTTCTCGGTCCATCACTGATGAGAGGAACCGCCAACATGGGAATGCCTAGATTTTGACTCAGTTATCCTTGGAGCAGTTATGTTTCAGAAGAGGATTAATACCCAGCATTGAATGTTTCATTGATAGTAAGCCGATTGATTGCCAACAAATAACTTCTGTCAATCATCAAAAACAATTATGTACCTGCCATCATAGCCTCCATAGTTGATCCTGCACCACAATGACTGACGAAAAGGGACAGACGACCGTCTCCTGAACATTGGATATTAATTAAAAGTACAATTAGAGAAAGCGATTACAATGGAGACTCTAAAATAGTGTTTTTTGAAACATATTCCATAGTTGATGCGGAAAAATATTGTCAAATTAAAAATAAACCATACTGAAGAGATCGGTCTGCGGCATCCATCTGACGTCGACGAGATTGTCCAAGCCTAAAGAAAAATAATTTTATGGATTGTACTCGCGAGTGGAAGATTTGTTTGCAGCAAATTGAGGAAGATGTTTTTACAATATACAGTAAAAGTGAAACATATGCGTGCGCACCATCGGCGATCCTATGCGATTCTTCCTCGTATTTCCATATGAAAGTGACGTTGGGGAACCTGAATGAAGTGATTACTGTAGGACATTATCATGTGGCTGTAAGTTCTAGGTAAGAATTGTAAATAAGTAAATTAACTTTAATAATGTATAGACTGCCATCTGATTGACTTACTTCCTGACCGTGTCCCTAATTGACTTCTTGTACGATTCCGGCATTTGAGAACTCCTTACGATGGATCCAAATGAGATAAGGACGTTGTGTGGACGACGGGACATGATCGAGGTCCAGTACTGCAACAAATATGTTTCACTGCGAAGTAATAAAATTAAATCTGACAAATCAGATATTTCATCGGACTTCACAAGGTATTCTTCCGATTACAGAGGAATATTACGGAAGAGAGCGAATAATTGTAGGGGAAAAACGAAAGGATATGTTTCAATACCAAGTAATAAGACTTGCGTTTTATATTTTGTTTGTTTGACACAGAGTTAAAGTATAAACCTCTCTTATCCATAAACGACATGATAGTTCAGAATAATTCTTCGATATCGTGTTTGTCACCTCATCCAATGGTTGTCCCTCCTTCACTTGAATACCTCCCACAGGGACGATCTTGGGCATTGTCAGCTTCGGGAAGTCGATGAGAGGCTCGTAGTTGAGGAAGAGATACGAAGACTGTGCAATGATGTCCTGAACAAAGACTCCTGATTTGTGTTTTCAGAAACAAAAAACACCTTGGACAGTGGGAAGTCAGGATACAACTTCTTGATAACCGGCTTGAACTTGGCCATCTGGAAATCGACGCAGTACCTGAAGCAAAGACAAAGAATTGCCTTGTTGACTGTTCCTGGAACTCACCGGTATACCTGATTGGCAATGACATTTCTCAGTCTCTCAGCGAAGATCATGTCATCCATTGCTGGCGAAACGAGACCTGCAAGAAAACGTTCATTATGTACTTATTCATGACCTTTAAGTAGGGTATCGCAAATGGGAAATTATTGACAGCCGTTCATTTCTATCCGTCTAACTTCATTCCTTAGCGTTCTTCTCTACAATGCGGCGACCACCGCGATGTAGAGAAGTTAGACGGCTAGGAATGGCCGGCTGTCAATAATTTCCCATTTGCGACACCCTACCTTTAAGTAATCATCGGTATTTTCATTATAAAAGGCAAACCGACGAACTATTCTCGTAAAGAGAATTCTCTAAACAAATCGTGAACGTGAAACTCATTTCTGAGTTACTATTTATAATGATTTGCCGACCATATACTGATAGATGCATCCATTAATAAGTTTCAGCATCACGATTAGTTGTTTGAATTCGCTTCCAGGGCAATGGTTTGTAGATTACAGTTGTAATAAATGAAAGAAATATATTGAAAAAGCTTGAGTGATGAGAGTCAATGTTTATTATTACGATAAAATGGATGATTGTCCTTACTTGGCACGTAGCTCAGCTGATCTGGCACTCCCGTCACCTGTAAACGAAGAGCTCTTTCAGCAGATACTTCTTGCAGGAGATAGGGTTCAAACTATGTATTTGTATTTGTGGTGACTTTTGTCAGTGTCTTCCTTATCTAATACATATCAATAGAGCTGGAGCATTTTAGGTTTGACGTAAGCTATCAAAGATCTCGAAGTGTGTGATCTCACTTCGAAATTGTAGTCCATAGTAGTGACGGAGAAGATAAGAGCGTACTTCTTGATACCCAGCTGTTGGAAGAGTACTGTAATTCACTGATTATCGATTGACTATACTTCGAAAACTGCTCCCCACCACTGTAAATTGAGTGTGATTTACTCACCGAATGCGCAGAGATCGAAACTCTCAGCGAATGCAATATCAAACTTCTCAGCTCGAAGACGCTCCAGCAGTCCGGACGTTTGCAAGGTTGCTGAAAATGAATAAAAAAACTGCTGCTTTCGGTATTTTCATCGTCTCATGTATGCAACATCGCCTTTATATCTGTGTTAGACACGCCTTTATCTCCGATATCACCGTGTATTCGAATCGTGACAAAAAAAATCTTTCGGTTTCCCAGGTCGTGATTATTGTGATTTAATGATGATTTTTTGGCCGCGTACGTGACTTGAAGAAGAAAAGAGATAAAAGAGAATGGAATTGATAACAATGTGGACTCTTCTATCACAGCCACAGCACAGTGCACACAAGGCTACTGATATCTGCTATTCCATTGGAAGGCCGTTCAGAGCAAATATTTGAGGGTTCCTGTTGTTACAAAGAACACCACATGCATACGTTAAATTTCGGTGTGTTTTAGTGTGTATACAAGGATCTTCCATCGCATCATCAGCTATTAAAATCGTAGAGAACTATATAAATTGACTGCTACATATTTCAACACGGTAATTTGTATCTGCGCAAAAGCATTTTTAAAGACGAAGAAATGGCTTGCATGATAAATTCGGCTAGTCCACGATATCCCGAAAACTCTTGTTTATAAACTCACTGCTGCACATGCTGGCCAGTGCTGCGTGGATCTCTTCGACTGGTTTGATCATGGCACCGACTGAAATGCCCCCAGTCCACATGTTGATCTTGCTGAAGCCAGCATCGACACCTTTCCTGAAAATATCAAATTAGTCTTTTTTGGAGAAATTAATTATTTATTAAATATAATGAATATGCTCGTAAAATCCTAATTTGCAAACTAAATAAAAAATGAACGTGTTCTTACCAATCCTTGACGTAGTCGTTGGGTGCTATCCGGATGATCTCCTTGATCTTATCGCTCGTGAAGTTCTTCACTCGATAGTCGATAATCGGCGCCAGCATGATCTATGCGGACTCATAAAATCGTGTTGCAAAACACATTGAATTGTGTCTTCGACACGAGTTTTGATGATAATTAGGCACAGTGCGCTTCCATTGTTCCCTAGTATTCACGTGTTTGGCATCATGCCAAAATAAAATATGTTTTGATTTTTGGATACTTTCAATGAAAAAATCGATAAATGTCCACTCACAACTTCATGTCCAGCTTCGGCCATCGTCTCGGATATCTTGCCATTAAAGTTGACATGACTATGAGCGAAGTGTGCATTATACGAGAGGACCTTGAGCTGTTCCGAGGGTACGACGGCCCAGATTAAGGCGATTAACAGGGATTTCATAATAGTTGCAGGAGCTCTGGAGCAGTCACTGAGTCACTATTGAAGACAAGAAGGAGACTGATGTCTTGTCTCTTCTTATCATTTCCACCCTCTTCACTCCATCTCTCATCATACCTCCTCAATGTGTCCCGTCATAACTCATCGCTCCTTATCGCGATGGACTGTATATCAGAAGCTGACCGACAAATTACTCCTATAGAGTATTGTTGGCAGTTAGCCATACAGTAAAGATTCACATTCAATACAATAGGCACAGTTTCATCTTCAGATTCATTCATGTTATTCGTTGTGGTGATGAAAAAACACGAAAATTTTAGCGAAAAAATAAAACAGGGTACCTAAATAGTCTTCCACGACTTTGCTCGCTTCGTGATCACCGCATTGTCGACGGCAAAGTAGTCTTCAGGATTTCGCATGTCAAGAACCAGAACACTCAATCACACGTAGAGTGATCAAAGTTACTTGTTTCAGGAGCTCAAAGCCTTGAGATTACTACTCGATGTTATGCATTTTGTTGTAGAATTGCGAAGACAGCAATTATTCAAACAGTTTCCACATGAGTCACAAACACATTCACTGCAATAGACACAATTCCATCTTCTGTTATTGTTGTTCTTCTTTTCATTGTTTATTCTGCATTCGTTCGCTCTATTCTGTTCAATGCATTGGACGATCATGACCATAAATGAATCAGCTTGTCCCTAGCAAAGATTTCGATTTCCTAGTCTTTCCTAGTAACTGTGCCCGTTTTGTGATGACCACAATGTGTTGTGCAATTCGGTGCTGTTTAAGACCAAAGAATGGCCGGAACGAGATAAGAAATTGAAGAATGGGCTCACAGATCAAAGTACTGGGCCTTAACAAACATCCTTCAATAGGGCAAGAAGCAGAGAATTTGAAAAATCATTTGTCATCACCTGTTTGAAAATCAAAAATCAAAAGCCTGCGTATTCGTAGAATGTTCATGTAAACAACAGCAAATTTGTATTGACAATCAGAAATTCATGTAAACTGAACTGGTATATCTGGTTCAGCATACCCTAATTTCGTGCCATACTCTCACCAATTTTCGTGCTATTTCGTTGTTTCTCTGACCATTAGTCATGATTTTGAATAAGTTTCAAGTGCGATTTAAAGATGATATCTTTCAGTTCAGTTTGCATGAATACTGCCTCCCTTCTGGTATGAGCAAACTTTATTGGGTCTACCTCCTTAAGACCTTCGAACACGTGTGTCTGTCACCATTGTTTCCATACAATGGGAAGTGTTTACATGGGTACACCCACACCCTCCATTTCCTCATTGTTCATTCCGTTCAGATGTTCACTTCTAGAGTTGGGAATCCAAGCGGATTCCGTCAATTCCCTCTCCAGAATGGTTGTCTTTCATGCGTTGAATTCTCTCAAATATGCTCTCATCACGTCGTTGGACCAAGTAATATGTAGCCCCACTTGATATGCTCTATTCCACATTTCAAATACTGTACTCAAGCCAGTGGCACTTCTCGTACATTTTTCAAACGGATGTTATTATAAATAATAGTGATCTCCTTTACGAAAATGCAGTTTTCATGAGATAAGGGCATGAATAATTTTTAAGATTCAGCAGATTTTGTAAATAGTCCGAAAAAATCCACTTGGTACATTTTGCGTGACTTTTTATTCCCCCACAATTGATATCAGATTTCAACCCTTTGATCTCTAAAGAGTGCGCAGTCATCATTGACCATTTCGCGAATACAAAGAATTCTTGATCTGTTGAACGAACAATGGAGGCATTTTGTGATTGGAATGTGCATGTAGCGAGATCACGCAGCAGTCGTAGCTTGTAGATTGTTAGTTTCTCCTATTACTCTGCGCTCTTATCAGTGAACGGAGTATCAAGAAACTGCACTAATCCGATCATCCCCCTTCATTAGCTACCAAAAGGAAGTAATCACCGGAATTTCCCGCTACAATGTGTATTTAGACTAGACTATTTCGTGCAAACTTTCGCTGTTACGAAAACAAAGAAGCACGACATCCAGATCATTTTTGCATGAAAAGACTGCCTTCATGAAATAATAGATTGCTCATGCTTCACACGGATGTTAATATAATAGTTTTCTCCTTGCGGAAACTCGGTGTTCATGAGATTTATGCTTCTCATGTTATGGGCTTGAGTAAATATTTATTATCATTTCGTAGTCCGTCGTGTGGTTGACTCGTATAAGCTCTTAGAGATTGCATGTGGTCACGTTGCATTCATGACCCTCCCCTGCCTACACTCCTGAAGCACTGCAAAAGTTGTGGTCTGGTCGTAGTCTGAAGATAAGGAAAAGCTTTGGTCATCCCCTCACAGATCAGAGAATGAAACGGCTTGTCTCACTTGTGTTCCCCTCACTTGTCTTTCAATCCGAGAGACAACGTGAAGAAGGGAGTACAGAAGTTGGTTGATGGGATATAAAATCACAATCCCTTATCTGTAGTGGGAGTGTCGCGTGCATCAAATTATGGCCGAAATGTAGTGAATTCCGTAGCAACTTGGACGAAACGAGACAACAGCTCTGGAGCAGAAATTGATGTGCATATGCGTATAAAAGGAATGTGTCATAGGGATTGAACGACGTTCTTTAGGGGCTATGGGAATATGGATGGTATAAAGAGAACAATTTCTCCATTGTGCAACGCTTCTTTTCATTCAATGATCCTTTCACGGTCTTCTTCGTTTGCGATAGAATATGACGTGTATAGACATGATTGAGCGATTTGTCCGACCATCAAAGGATAATATCCGGATTTACTTGTACTCTCATCGCTCATTGTCCTCTATTGATCTTTAGCAGCTTTGGACACTTATGATCAATGGTAGTTCTAGATCGATCCACGCACCCGCCCAGTTCATTGTTTCATTGTCCCCATAAAGTAGTCCTTATGATCCGAATGAATTGCAGAAGATGCTCCGCTTCTTTCTTATCGCATTTATCTTGCTGTGCATTTTCAACAGAAGAGCGGCCGCGGAGAATGCGAGATTGGGTGAGTGGACAGAGTTTTATTAAGTCCCGGGGCTATCCTTGGGTTTTACCGTAGACAATCATCATGCCAACTAGAGGTGGCAGTTTGTGTGAGAACTCGGATATGTTTCACCAAATCCTATAAATGGAAAGTTATAGAATTCGTGAAACATAACCAATCTAGCATGCAAACTGCCACCCTAATGTCAACCTCTACATCGTCCAATCTACGTTAGTGCGCAAATATTGCTGAAACCACGGTGATGGTGCAATTTAATGTTGATAGGAAAATAACAAGATGCTTTTATCATTACGTTTTCGACCGACCGTGCCCATTTCATTTTTTTTTATTTCGTCGTTTATTTGACCATACTCAGTGATTTTACATATGTTTCACCTGCACTATTAATGGAATAATGAGGTTCCGAAATAATGTTGAGTTCCAGTTCGGTCGGAATTACTAAACAACAACCAAGTTGTCTATTTCAGAGATCATGAAGTGGAAGGACTGCATGACCTCTTGTCTCGGACATTCTCCTTATGCAGACAACATCAACATCACATTGGAAGCATACTGTGTAGAGGACAAATGCGGCAAACGGGTCGGTTCTACTCTTCTACTTCTTTTCTTCTTCTTATTTCACTTCCGATTCTTTTTGTCCGGTATTCGAATGTGCTTCATTGCTTAAATAAGTGCCTTGAATATGTGAAATTGCAATTATCCCTATGCTTCCCATGCTTTCAGCCCATATCCCATCAGTGACCTTGTTGGACGGGTCCAATCATCAGTGTATTTGTGCATAATGTCGATGCCATAAGAGTTCCGATAAAGACCAATTCCCATTCATTCCCATTCTGAACCTCATCACATTGCAAATCTTCTTTCATTCTGGACACAAACACATGGTCGATTGTTCATTCCACAGAGATACGCACACGATTTATCATACTGAAGAGTGATGGAACACAATAACAAAATATTTTCCTGTCGCTTGTTATGGGATCTTTCAATGGCATTGTGCACTTTGTATATGTTTCTGCAATTAAACATAAGCGATCGTATATTTAACATGTCCATTTCTTGATTCATTTTTGGTAAGTATGTTAGAGTTGTGATGCCCTTGTTATCCATGATATTGACAGAAAGACTACGAAGAATCACTGAATGGATATGAGAATGACTTCAAATGTCTGAGCATAGAGATATTATTGTAATAGACGAGAGCGTACGGTCAGTCGGTATACAGTGAAACTGCTTTTTCGTCAAATCGTCAAAGTGTTTTCTTGAGATATCGTTTGTTCATAGTAATAATAGCTATTTGCACATAAACAAAAGGGAAACTAAGGGCTGCTTGGCATAAATATAAAGCACATTGAAATGAAGGAAATATCGAAGATCGCCTGCAGGAACGATCTCTGTATTGTGTCATAACATTCAAACGACGTTCTCTACGACCACGGTAAACAACATTTCAGGAATCATCAATCCTGCTACAACGTCATCCGGCAGAAAAAGAACAGTATTTATAAGGTATTGCGAATGAGGATCTGAAAAGAAGTTCAATGGTGACTAGCAGACTCTTGTTTCAGTGATGTAAGAAATGGGAACTTTTACGGGGAATGTAATAGAATTTTCAATTTCACCAGTTGTGCGCAGTTTCTCTTACACCCGATCGAATACCAGTATAAGCTTGCATAAAAGCACACTTGACGGCAACCATAACACGACAAGGATGTGTGTCATTGGCAACTATGTCACTTCATTCGCTGCTTCCGTTGCCAATCGAACGACCTTCGCTTTGACAGTCAAACCAATGAGAGCATGTGTTACTGGTTCTACGACATCTCTTGGTTCCATTGATATCAACAGTATGGGCCTACCAATGGTTTATCCATCCATGATATCTCTGTATTTCCAGAAACATCCCAAAGTATCCCCAGTCCTTCATTGAGCACTTTGAGGCATAACATTGCACACATTCGCATTTCCATCCACTTCCATTGTCTCGTCAAGATCACCAGCAACACGTACTCGCTGAATATTGATTATTGCTCACATTCGATAAGGCTAATCATAAACTAACTGCTTCTATGGAATTGTCTTGTTCTCGATGTAGATTGACCAGATGATTCAATAGTATCTCAAGTATGACGGATGAGGGGTTCAGTGCGTACTTCTTTTATCACTTTCATTTTCTGTTCTAAATTAATCCATAACTATCAATCTCTGCTGTAAATATTAAACTAACCTTATTATCAGTGATCGGATATGCCCAACAGAAGACAGAACCAGATCGAATCGAACTTTTTCCCAATTTTGGTCCACCAACCGCCTTCTTAATTAGCCTTTCTTGCCTCTTCTTCATGTTTCTTTTTTTCTTTTCATAGTCATGCCCAATCCACTTCGTTGCGTGAGCTTTCTCAAATTCAGCGGCATCCTGCAAAGAGGAACTTCCCTCACATTGAAATGTATGCATTAGGGATTCAAAAACGGTAAATTTGTCATCATTCTTCTCTGGAGCGCGGTTGTATCACTAAATTAGGGTGGGGTGTTCGATTCCGTTAGCAAAACGACACTCATTTCGTATCTGCGTCCTCCATCGTCCGGTCGTCTCTATTGCGTTGAGACGACCGCTAGGAATGAAGTTAGACGGCTGGGAATCGAAAGAATCGAATGGAATCGAAGATGTAATGTAAAACTTCGATTCCATTCGATTCTTTCGATTCCCAGCCGTCTAACTTCATTCCTAGCGGTCGTCTCAGCGCAATAGAGACGACCGGGCAATGGAGGACGCAGATACGAAATGAGAGTCGTTTTGCTAACGGAAT